>JANHGL010011746.1:3434-47760 GCA_024611195.1 Ceyx melanurus | reverse complement strand
CATTTCAGGCATAGTTCCTATCCTAGAGATATATTTTATATATATATATATATTTCTATATATTCTATATTCTATAGGAATATGTCAGGCAGGTCACCTGCCTTTTGCAGAGCTGCACTTACGACCCTAATTAAAAATAGCCATGTTCCATCCCTTGCCTAAAAAACCCCCATCCAAATAACCCTCTGAACATAATTCCCAGGAATCAATAAATGCATTTTATGTTCTTGGGGATTTTATCAATTTCCTCTACAAAATATGGGAAACACCTGTGGCAACGACAGCATCATTGTGCTGGAAATGTAGTAAAAATATAAATAAATAACAATACTTATCTGTCATCCTGCTACAGCTTTTCTGCTGGAAGTTGGGTAGATATTTCTACAGTTCTGTATCTAGCAATAAAAACGTGTGAAAAACAAAACCCAACAAAAGCCTGGTGGGTTACAGAGAAGCCCAAAGGGGTCTCTTTTCAAAGTGACTAACATAATGCAAGTTTGGAACATCATCCAAAGTTCTCAGTGGTGAAGAGCTGGCAGTGTGATCTGCAGGAAGCTCAGATCTTCCTTGCTCAGTGGGTTACCTCGTGTTCGGAGAAACCAAAACTTTCCTTAGCTGGTGCAACCTCTCTTTGAAATCTTTCACTTGCTGGTTTATTTTTTTCAAGGTGTTAAGGAAATATGACTGTAATTAACGACTGACAAAAATATCTGGGCTCGAACTGAAGTGGGAAATCACAGAGGTTATTTATTTCCTCGTGCTTTTGCCATTTGTTCTCTTTTCTCCAGGAAGTTGAAAGACCCGAGGTTCGAACTTAATAAGGCCCCATGCCGTTTCTAAGAGTATTTACAACGTGCAAAAAATAAGCCAGCACATTTCTTATATTTAAATTTGTTTTCAGTCATCTAAGCTATTACACAGTATGCCATCCTGAAACCTTTTGTACCGAGCAGTAAATGTTTCTCAGACAAGGGAAAGAATGATGTGTTCAACTCCTCTAACTGCTTGAGCCCAGGAAAGAGACAAAACATTGGGGTGTGGTGCAGTCCCCACAGCCTGGTTAGCGTCAACCTCGGGGAAAATGGAGCTGCCTGGTGCTTCAAGGTGATGTGTTCTCGGGGGGTGGCCCGTGGGGCACCCCACGAGTGGGTGGCAGCAGTGCCTCAGACAGATGAAGCTCTGTGGGGCTGTGGATCAGACAACAGTGTGGGGTCCAGCATCTGGGAAAGAATAAGTGATACCAGTACAGGTTGGGAGATGATCTGCTGAAGAGCAGCCCCGTGGAGAAGGAGCTGGGAGTCCTGGTGGACAACAAACTCTCTATGGGACAGAGATGGTCCTTGTGGCCAGCAAGGCCAGTGGGGTCCTGGGGGGCTTTAGGAGGAGTATGTCCTCCAGATGGAGGGAGGTTCTGCTCCCCCTCTACTCTGCCCTGGTGAGACCTCACCTGGAATATTGCATCCAGTTCTGGGCCCTCCAGCTCCAGAGGGACAAGGATCTACTTGAGAGAGGGCTACAAGGATGGTGAAGGGACTGGAACGTGTGTCTGATGAGGAAAGGCTGAGAGACTGGGGCTCTTTAGTCTGGAGAAGACTGAAAGGGGATTTAATCCATGTTTATAGATATCTGAGGTCTGAGTGTCAGGAGGAGGGGCAACCTCTGATCACTTGTGCCCTATGATAGGACAAGGGGAAATGGATGGAAGCTGGAGCACAGGAGGTTCCACCTCAACATGAGGGTAAACTTCTTTACTGTGAGGGTCACAGACACTGCAACAGGCTCCCCAGAGAGGTTGTGAAGTCTCCTTCTCTGGAGACTTTCAAGACCCGCCTGGATGCATTTCTGTGTGCGCTGTGCTAGATTAGATTCTATTCTATGGTCGTGCTCTGACAGGGGGGTTGGACTCAAAGATCTCCCTGGCCCCTTCCAACCCCTGACAGCCTGTGATCCTGTTTGTAGCTGCTTCTGGAAGCTCCCTGGGTGGAGGAGCAAAGAGCTCTGCACAGCCAGAGATGCAAAGCAAATCTGTCAGTGTGTGTGATAACCAAGCAAGCTGAGGTGATCCATCCTCATGTGTCCTCACTCATCCTAAATCAACACTGTTACAGAAGCTTTCCCAGTGAATCTGACTTTTGGATCCCTTCTACTTCTGGAGAGGCTTTATGTCCTTAAGCACATGCACATGGAAGGAACATGTGCATATGGAAGGAACTCGGTGGCAACCAGCAGTGTTCTTTGGATGGGATACTGGGGGAAACTGGTTTTGTTTTGTTTGAATTCCTTTTGCAGACAAACATCAGCACCTTACAACCATCAAGTACTCCCATTTCTATCAGAGAGCTGCTGGAACGCAGATGAGACATTTTGTCCAGTGCTCTACTGAGTCACTGTCAAAACAACCCCACCAAGAACAGCTGACCAGCACTCACTTTCATGTCAACCTTTTCTCCTATTTTTATTTCCATTTTCAATTAAAAAAAAAAAAGAACAGAACAAAGCAAAAAAACCCCATAAATACACATTCCTATGGAAATGCGCAGATCAGAATCATTCTTAGGTGAAAGATCCACCTCATTATTAAAAAAATAACACAAAATAACACCACTAAACAGTTCCGTGGACACATATTTGCCATGGAAACCTTGGAAACAACATCAACATGAATCATGTTGAAACTGAGTGGGCACAGATTGGCGCAAAGGGTCCTGTTTTGCCAGCCTGAGCTGAGCGGGAGTCGCTTGCTGTCCGCTCAGGGCACTCGACACGGAACATGTCACGGGGTTTGCCATGGCCAAGGTCTCATTACCATCCACATGGCAGCTGGTTGTACACAGTAGGGTGTTACGAAGCAAAACATGCTTGTCCTCATCCCCACTGCTGCCAACAGTGATTATTTTTCCTCATAATCTCATGTTTTCTAACTGACCAAGTGAACCTCCAGCCACCGGGCAGTTGTGCAGCTGCAACTGGGCTATAAGTTGATTCCTTTGAGAAGCATAAAGAAAATAACCCCAGAATAGCTTCTGACAGGCATTTTTTAATGTTTGCCTGCATTTGCCACTTCTTTTCCTTTATTTCTCTCTACTCTTCCCAGTATATTGGCTGGGAAAAAAATGGGTTCTGAACTGTCTTGACTGTTGCTTAGCTTTTGTGGGTTGTCCTGATGAACAGAGCTGAGAACTAGGTGTAAAAATTTCTTTAGTAACTCCTTGTGTTTTCTCTAGGCAGAAAAGCTATTTCATGTCTCTTTTTTGTTATTCTAGGTAAAAAAAAAATATATATTTTTTTTACATTCTTGTTATATCTTCAGTCAGAGATCTTTATTCTTTTTTTCTTTGTATATTCATTTTACTGTCTAAGTATCAAAGAGAGATCCATTCATCTCAAGACTGCTATCCTGAAAGGCACCTGGCAAGATTTGCAGCTCAAAGAGCTGTAGATTCAGATAAGCATCCCAAATATTGTATCTTCTATCACTCATATGACTACTTGTGGCTACAGATTCTCCAGCCGTGGTGTGATTCCAGACTGGAAACTGTTCTTTAAAGTGGCTCTGGGGACTTTGATATTTATCATCTCAGTTCTAACCAGCAATATATGATATATGCAGAACAACATCTGCATAGGGAGCCTCTGGAGCCACAGGTATTAGACACTCAGGAGAAACAATCCCTGTGTGGCTTCAGAGACCAACTACCAGACTGTTTATTCTTTCAGATACCCAACCCTATACATTTGCTTTCAAATTGTCTATCTTTTACTCAGTTGGTAAATCCCAAAGGGAGACAAAAAGTTATCCCAATATCCAAGCACAGGTCAAAGATAAGGGGTCCCAGATCCCAACACTGAGATGAAACTACTCTCCTTGCTTACAGTGTCATTCTAAATTACTTGTGGCTGTGTCTAAGAACAGAAATTCTGAAGCAGGTTAAATGTTCTGTGTATTGAAAGTGTTAATTTTTGCACAGTGGTATATTCTGTTTAGAAAGAATGCCCACCCCCCAAACAAGGTGCTGGAAGGTTGTGAGGATGAGACATCTTGAAGAGAGCAGTATAAACTCTGAGTTCCTCTAAGCTTCTCTACATGTGAGTAATTTACT
This sequence comes from Ceyx melanurus, assembly GCA_024611195.1. NCBI lineage: Eukaryota > Metazoa > Chordata > Aves > Coraciiformes > Alcedinidae > Ceyx > Ceyx melanurus. The sequence continues at coordinate 43,660 of JANHGL010011746.1, read as the reverse complement.
TTGAAGTCCTTTTTAAGCATATCCTAATAGGTATTAAAACTAGAAACATCTACATTTCAACGTTTATAGGTAAGGTCAGGATTCATTTAGAACACATAAACATAAATCAGTTTTGGACGTGTGCTTTACTGCATCAGCTGCTTCAAACTCTCCTGGTGGTTAGAGCCAGAATATTTAACTTCACATTTGTTCTAGCAGCTCCTAACGGGAGGTAAATTCCAAAGCTTTGGGCAGTTTGGAGATGTGAAACACTCCTCTGAGTTCCCTTTCAGGTTGCCCAGAGAGATAGTTGATGCCCCATCCCTGAAAACACTCCAGGAGAGGTTGGAAGGAGCTCTGAGCAACATGCTGTAGTTGCAGATGTCCAGGGGGGTTGGACCAGGTGACCTTGAAAGGTCCCTTCCCACCCAAACCAGTCTGGGATTCTCTCTTTGTGCCCATCAGAAAGTATAGGTGTGAGGCAGCTTGCTCTGTTTGCACAGCACTTCCTCAGCATGGAGCAGTCATCAAGGTGATCTATTTCAAATGCTCTGACATTTTTTGATGGAGGAAATCTATTTTAGCTAATTTTTAAAAAATATTGCTTCCTACTGTCTCTCTGAAGATGGATACGAATTCCTCTTTCCTATTATCACTTAGAGAATTGCCAGCTGTTGCCAGCAAACCTTCTGCATCTTTTTCCAAAGGGCTTGGAGCCCAAAAATTTTGAGCCCATGACCCCTCTGTGGGGGAGAGCATCACTGCTCAGAAATTATAGATATATTTGTACAGGCTGTGGGCTTTATGGAGACTTTTCCCAGTTATGCCCCAAATTATCTGGTCCATTAAAAAAAATTCACATTAGACATTCCTTACTTATCTCCAGGAGGTTATATGGTGCATGCTGCAATTTTCCTGAAGGTGCTCACATTTCTGATTGGTTTATTAATTTGTGTTTATTGTAGGTACTCTGGTATAATGTTTTATCTTAATTAGGATTTTTATGCCCACTATATTAAGTACGTATGTGGCCAGCTTTTTTATGCTGCATGTCTTTCTGCTGCAACTAAGGTTTAGTGTTTTGCTTCAAGAAGGAAAATTTATAATCAAATTAAAAGTAATTACGTACACATTTTGCTTCAAAACCAAATTATATTGCATTAGCATGAGGTGGTACTTTAGGTTTAAAACCCTAAGTTCTTGGCCTGATAAGCCTTATGTGGACCTATGTAAGATATTAACTAGCCCTAAATTATTAGGATAAAATCTGAACTTTATTTTCCTTTGCAGGAATAAAGCTGCTTCTTGGGCATTCATTGCATACAGATTTTCACACACCTCTTTTTAAAAATAAATTTCTTAGTATAGGACTGATAAATTCAAAAATAATGCCTATTTCCAGAGTAATTCTTTTGCATATTAGAAATGGGACTGTATTCTCTTGCCCATTGTCATACTCAAAGAAGTATCTCATTTCTTGAGGGAGCCCCTTAAAATCAGGTATGATAGGAGTAGCAGAGCACTAAAGCACTGCTGGGGTGTTTTGAAACAAGAGGATCAGACTTTGTACTTGTTGGTTCTCCATGTTGTACTTCCATATAATTTAATGGCTTGGACAGCGTTGTTTCTTGCAATTTTATTCTAGGAATACCTTTGAGCTTCAACATATATGAATTTTTTTTTTTTCTTTAAGATGTGTATTTCTGTTCTGTTTAGAGGAAAGATTTGTTTTCATCTGACATTTTCACTCAAAAAACATCATGATTTTCTAAGCTCTTTAACTCTATAATGTTCCTCTTCTACTCTGTAAATGGTGTTGCTGATTGACCCTTCCTGCTCTGAGCAACACCTTCATCTTGGGTAATTCCAACCAGCTAAATGGAGTTACCTTCAATCAGCCAAAAGAGAACAAGTATTTCAATGGTTTTGCCCTTGATCTGAAACTTCTGGCACAGGCTGTCCAGGGAAGGGGTTGAGTCCCCAGACCTGTGTGCGTTTCAGGGTCGTGGTTTTGTGGGACATGGTTTAGGGTTGAACTTTGTAGAGCAGGGTTCATGGTTGGACTGGATGATCCCAAGGGGTTTTTCCAACCTGAATGAGTCCCTGATTCTATGACATCAGCTGGTTGAGCTGAATACTCCACATTTGCATTCAGCAAAGGTTGGTGGGGAAGCACTTTATTTTGTAAGCCAGCACAGTTCAGCTTGCAATGAGGAATGAGTTGTAAATTACCCACCACTGAGTTGCTGAGTCACTTGAATACTTCGCCTGCTCTAAATGCAAGATCCAGTGGGGCTGCTGAATTATCCTAGGCTGTTTTTCAGAAGATCCTTGTGTCACGATCTCATTCTAAATATGATTTTTTTTTTCCTTGATAAGTATTTAATTTGAGATTTCAGTAGTGAAGAGAATTGAGTAGAGACATTTTAAGTGCTTCTTCGTCTATCATTAGAGACACCAAGTGACACAGGAAAAGATAATGAACAGAGAAAGAGCCCCCAAAGCACTTTTATATCGTTTCTTGAGAGTCAGCAGGCCAATATTGACTTTGATTAAGCACTCACTTTGGTCCCATTAGTTTGGCAAACTGCGAAACAAAAGTGAACGTCCTCTCCAAGTTGGTTTTGCATAAACTCTTTTACAACTTCAGTTCTGAATTTCTTTAGAACATCTCTAGTTTGGGGATTTTTAATCTTTTTTTTTTTTCCTTCTCAAGAAAGATGTCCTTTTAAGTCTTCTAAAGAATTCATAATCTAAAACTAACATAAACTGTTATCAAGCAGTGATACTTAACTTTATTTTGTGTCTCAAAACTGCAGAGGAAAGCAAAGAGATGTATTTCCCTCTCATGAATTTCTGTATCTGTGGTTTCATTGCCATATTTTAAATCACAAGGTTTTGGCATCATTTTCTGGGGTCACCAAATATTATAACCACCTCTGAAATTTTCTGCCAGGTGTCAGGGACAGTCTCTTTCCCTTTAGTGTGAGTTTGAGTCCTGGCCTTTGGTCTGTAACTATCCCGAGAGATCATGGGAAGCTTGTCAGAGCCTATGCAGATTTTTCTTTATTATAAGACCCACAGATTTGTATTTGAACTTTTTTTTCCCCCCAGTAATGACTTAAGACAGACAGTGAGCTCTTGTCCCTTTAGACTTTTCAGTTGTGTGTAGAACTGGAGTGGTATCGTGACAAGCCTCAAGCTCCTGCTGGTATTTTGGTTTTGATAAAAGGAGCTCACTGCATCTGGGATCATCAGTGATGAGCACTGGAGAAACCCAGAGAATGCAGAGCCTGTTCAGAGTGGAAAAGCAGATACCTCAAGCTGGAGGTTGGGGGGGGGGTAGGGGGGAGTCATTACAGACACGAGGGATCTTGAAAATGTTTCCTTTGCCCATGAGGGAACTCTTTCCCAGACTGTGCTTTGACTAGACACTCTTCATTAATTTGCTATTTATGTCCTCAGTAAATCCCTTTGGGCCATAAAAGTGGTCTAGAAGGTACCCAGATAGTTTTCTGCTGTAGCTTCCTGTCCTTTATAGTTCTTTTCAGGTTGAGAAAATCATCATCATAAGCTTTCATTATTTTTATTTCCAGCACATGAGGGAAAAAAAAAAAAAAAGCAGCAAAACATAAATGAACAAAAAGGGGAAAAAGGATTAATTCAGTATTTCTTAGCATCCTTCAAGCCAATTAGCAATAGGTCCCAAGAACAGACATCTGACAGATTGGCTGTAATTGGCAGCATTTTATGTGGCAGTTTGCTACCCCTCTCCTGCTTCACCTGGAAAGTCTCCGAAGAGGTTACGTCGCCAAACTGACGTTGCAACAATCTGAGATCACGTCCATCACAGCTTCTGTTGAAATTAATTCCCTCTAGGAAATAACATACATATTCTTTCACATACTCCTTCACCACCAGAAAGAACGTTTTAGTGCATTGCTAAATATTTTATCATCGATGTAAGATCAGAAATAAAAAGGGAAAGCAGGTTAGTTCTCTCAGTGTTCTCAGCTCATTGTAAGGGTGGATTAATTAGCTCGGCCGAGGTGCTGAATTCAAGGTATTGTTAGATTATTATTTTTTTTTTCTCTCCAAGTCTTGTTTTCAAGCCTTGCAGTAAGGTTTATGTCTCTGTGTGTAGAGCACGTTTGGACACTAAATTGCACATATGTGTGTGCCCTTGTGAGTACAGTGACATGCAGAGGGCAGGCACACAGAGCATAGAGATTTCTCCAGGAATTTGACATTGATTTCTGGGGTAAACAAATGGTTTTAAGTCTCTGCTTGCCCAAAGCTAGATCATAATATTCTGCATTTCAAAGTGTCCAAGTACCTTTAAAGTGATGGCTGCAGAGTCCCTCAAGGCGTAAAACAGATAAAACCTTCTTTTAAAAGTATTTTGCTCACCTTTGTAAAAAAAAAAGGAACTTGGGGTTTATTGAGTGCAGGGAAAGCCTCATTCCCATAGTAACCAATGCACGGCTGATATTGATCAGCAGAGTCAAAGGCAAAACCTACTGACAGGAATAAAGAGTGACTATTTCTCCCCCTCATATGTATTCTTTCTGGAGTTGCTGGAGGTAACTGATACCACAGGCGTGGAGTGTGCTTTGGCTTGTGCCATCAAACACATCCCAGAAGAAATGCTCTGAGCTCACCTGATTTCTATACTGGACCCTGAAGCCTTCTCTCTGGCAAAACTCCCTGTGATTTTAGACTTTCCTCGAGCAAGGTGTGTGCAGTTGGCCCCTTTGTCTGCCAGCCTTTGAAACCTCTTCACTAATATATTCTGTACCTCAATTTAAGGAGACTTTTTAGGTTTTGAAAGTTCAGTTCCCCTTCCTCAGTTCACCTTAGTTGTGGCGTGTGTGAGATCTGGTAAATGAACATTGTCAATCGTGCCTGATCTCTCGTTAAGGATTTCATTAGGTGTTAAATGTAAGGCATCCTTTTTATGTGTAGGCATTCCTTTTTGAACTGCAGAGCTTCACAGACAAGCTCTTTGAAAGGGAGAGCTCATGAATTATTAGCATTCAGTACAATGCATATACATACCTTAAATCCTCATCATGATTAGATCATTCCCAGAATTGACAAGTCTATAAAAATGAAGAAAGGGGACCTGTGAGAGCTGTGCAAGGAGAGATATTTTGTAGAACACGATATCACGTAATAAAGAATAAATTCTCTCAAGTCTGATAGTTTTACAAGGTTTTACATACTCCTAGTCAGGTAATAATCTTCCTTAGATTTTCCTGGACTCGCAAGGAGCTTTAACCACTTTTTTTTTTTTTCCCCCTGACAAAACTGTTAGATAACAACCGAGCCAAAATTAAATAACCCCAAAAGTCTTCCTCTCTAATCCCTTCTGTGCATGCTTAATGTTTCATTCTCCCACTTCAATTATGCCATCTGCATTATGTCTTTCGCTCCCCACTCGTAAAGTTGTTAAAATGAAAAGCCTCTTCCCGAGTGTCACAGCTCCATTATACAGGCCCATACCTGTGCTGGCAGCATGCTCTTCTTCTCACCTCATATTGCCTTTTGCCTGGGAAAGAGATCCCTGCGGTGCACAGCAAACTGGAAAGTGAAATGAAATTAAGCTGGTATGCAGGAGCTGGAGGAAGTTATGATAAACGAGCAGAGGAGATTCTGGGAAGACTTTTCCACTCAGTTCTTTCGGCCAAGAAAACGTCGAGTTTGAGTGGCTAGCCCCGAGTCGTGGAGACTGAAATCTGTGAGAACCAACAGCAGGATTTGACTCTAAATCCTTAATAAGGGAGGTAGCCTGGTTTCCACAGGTGCCAGGAACACAGAGCTGTCACCAGCTCCAAAGACCCCTTCACATGTCATATTACAGGCACCATTTTAAACCTCTGGGTTCAGACCTCTTCATTTCCTCTTGTAATCCATCTCTGCACGAGGTGGCATCGGGTCTGTTTCCAAGATCTCAGCTGAGAAGCAGATACTCTGGACATTTTTTGAGAGAACCTATCGAATTTCCTCTGGAATCAATTCTTCTAACTGATAATGAGTAACACTCAGCAGGCTTTGAGAAATTCTGGGGAAGTTCTTGACTTGCAGAGGATCAGCTCAGGAAGATTCACTCTCACGAATTTACTTATTTGAAGAATGACACAGTAGATTAATTCAGAGATAATTCAAGAACACCTTTTGGAAAGGTGTTTTGAATTTGCACCTTTAAAACCCAGCAATGTAGGCAGCAGTTTGCTCCTTTGCTTCATATCTTTTCATTAAAACCTGTTTTCTGTTTATTCCTGGCTTACAGCTGTAACACATAATATCTCAGCCTGACACCCCATATGATTTGAAAATTTTAGGAAGAAAACCCATGCGTAGTATATATTTATAAACATAAGATATACTTCAGGTTAGATCGTGCACTGAAAAGCAGAAAGGTTTTTTTCTCTGATTGACTTAGAGCTCTACTCTGCAGCTGGTTTTATGTTTAATTTAAAATGGCTGCAATATTCAACATAGAAAACGGGTTGTTGTTGGCAATGTTTGCAGTCAACGTCTTTCCAATGAGAAAAAATACCCTTGTGAGTTTAGTTTTCAAGATTTCTGATGGTTTTGAAACCTCAGCTGGATGTTTCCCTTCCACCACAGACCCTGATCTGCACGTAACAGGAACATCGTGAGCATTTGCACAACAGAAAGTTCTGCAGAAGGATGTGCTGACACAAAATACTATCCTGGGGACCTTCAGTGCCACTAGCTTTAAATGATCCATAGGCATTAGGAAGGTCTCCTGGCACTACTAGGATGAGTTTCTTAGAGGAAAAGAAGTCTCCAGTGTAATCCAATACTATCATTTAAAGCTCACTTTCACTTCTGGAGCGATGAGAAGTTTTAAGTTAGCAAGGATTCATTTGGAAGCATCCTGCAGTAGTAGCTGTCAACTCCCATCTCTTTCCGAGTATGGATTGAAAAGCCCCTCAAAATGGTTCTTGCAGTTCCAAAGGGTGTTAACTGAGTGATAGGAGGTTAATATTTTACCACAGACAGCTCAGAAGTAAAATTAGAGTAAAATCTGAATATCACTTTTCTGTTATGAGCAGCTTAAACATTTTCCATTATATTCTGTCAAAAGCTGTTTTGATTCAGTAGTAAAAAGGAAACTTGAAGCTGAATATCCAGAGGAAGGTCCACAAGAACATCAAGAGCACAGTTGTTAGAGCATTGGCACTTGGCAGGTCACTTCCCAGCAGCAGCTACAGGATTTCCAGCACTCCCAGAAACTCTGCCAGAGAAACACAACCACCTCAGATACATCCATCAGAGCAGTGGATGGCAGAGACCCTTGTTGCAGCCAAAGGTACATTTGCAGAGCCATGCTGGAAATTCTGTACTGGGGAAAGCAAAGTTCTGCTGCCCAGCTCCCAAACTTAACCAGTTTGATGGCAGAGCTTTGAGAGTTAGAGCACAAGGGATCTTACAGGAGACAGTAATTGGATTGAGTATGTTCAGGCTACCCATACTAAGCGGGATGGGATTGCTTGCCCACCAGCAAGGAAGGGCTACAGTGAGAAATAATTACTGGACCATTGATACTTCAAAATTTGTTGTCAGAAGCTGATTTCTTCCAACGTCTGTGGTGGTTAGACCATGGAGGGCCTCTTTCTTTGCATGCTTCAGATGTCTTCAGTGTTGTGCAGAAACTTATCAGTTAGTGGGTTCAACTGGGTGTTTAGGAAACCTTCTAGGAACTGCATCATACAAGATCACAGCAAAGAAAGACAAATTATTTTCTCTCCTCTCGCGCACTCCGCTTGAAAGCCGATCTTCAAGTCTGTCTTTTCATGTGCTTTAAGGGAGATTAAAATGAAATTAGTCCAGGAAGGATACTGCTCAAGATCATTTTAAGATTTTCCAAAGCTCACCAGCTTGTTGACCTGTAAACCACCTTTAGCTGGACAGATGGCAAGTAACAAATTGATCTCAGCCAATAAAAATCTGTCAGAACAATCTGCTGTTGGCAGGTGTCAGATAATTATCTCAGTGAATAGATAAGCAAAGTAATAAGCAAATTAGAAGCTTCCATTGTAAATAACAGGAGGAATTTTATTTATTTATTGCAGCCAGGCCCTTGATCATTTGCTGAAAAAAAAAAAAAGGTGCCTACTCAATATCATGGGAAACTCACTGCAATGTTGTATGGGTTGTGGGTGGTGTTACCAACACTAAGTTTTCTGCTTTTCAGCACTGTGAATCCTCTCTACTGCTTCATGTTTCTGAAAACCACTTGGCTGAGATGTAGCAGAAGTCCATGTCTGAGCAGTTGTGTGATATATTGTTGTTGTTGCAGTTATTTTTTTAGATGAACAAGCTGTCAGAAGCCTCTTTGCAAACCTAGACCTCCTTACCCTGGGCACACTAATAAAAAGATGGTCCTTGTCCCAAAGATCTCACCCTGAAATACAAGACAAGAAGATACAAACTGGGTGTTGAGGGGCCAAATAGGAAACTGCTGTGTTGAGAAAGGCAGTCATGGAGACACAAGCAAGACCACCACCAAGGCCAGAGTGCAGAGGATCTTGAGAAGGTTTTATAGGTGTTGGTAATTGCAGTTTGATGGGACTGATTTTCCACTCAAGAAGTTTGAAGGATAAAACAACCAGCTGTAGCTAGGTGGGAGCAGCATGGTGTGGGTGTTGCAGTTTGGGAGACCATGGAGAAGAAATCAATTAGAATTCTATCCATTCTATGGAATTGTTTTGGTTGGAAAAGACCTTTTAAGATCAAGTCCAACCATTAACCCAGCACTACCAGGTCACTACAAAGCCACATCTCCTAGCATCACATCTACAAGTCTTTTAAATTCCTCCAGGGATGGAGCCTCCACCACTGCCCTGGGCAGCCTGGGACAGGCTTTGAAAGTTCTTTCAGGGAAGAAATTGTTCCTAATGTTCAATCTAAATCTCTTCTGGGGCAACTTGAGGCCATTTCCTCTCATCCTAACTCTTGTTCCTTGGGAGCAGAGCCTGGCTCCACCCTCCTGTCAGGAGCTGTCAGAGCCAGGAGATCTCCCCTGAGCCTCCTTCTCTCCAGGCTCAACAAGCCCAGGTCCCTCAGCTGCTCCTCCCCACAGTCCTGCTCCAGACCCTTCCCCAGATCCATTGCCCTTGTTTGGATGAGCTCCAGTGGATTGTTTGCACTGTCATTTGGGAATATTTAGAATCTTTGTAACAAGATATTTGGTCGTTTTATTATTGGCTTCATCATGGATGTGTAGGTAGTACAAGGAATTGCCTTTTTAAATGTCCCTGTGTTACCTCCTGGGACTGGAAGTGACAGTCTCAGATGAGTCTCTCCAAGGAGAGCTGCAAATATTCCAGCTGACCAGAGGTACCTTGTAAGTTAAGCACTCTCCAACCTGTTTGTGCTGGAATTCTTTCCTGTTACATTCAACTTGCTTAAAAGATGCTTTCAATGCTCAGTACATTCCTGTAAGTCCTCAAACATCCCAGTCTAGTGAGTGGAAGGGCAGCAGGACCAGTGGGCACAAGTTTTCAGTCTAGGAGCTTAAATGCCTGCATGTGCACTGCACTCAGCTGGATTAATCCAATGTGTGTCTTGGTGCTTGAGGAAAAAGTAGGACTGGGTTCCAGAAATTCCATTAAAAAAAAACCCCAAAACTTCAGTCAAACTCCTGTATGGTCCTGGAGGCCAGAGGAGGAAGAATATGGCTCCATTGAGTTTTCTGCCATGTGGATCATGTGCTGGAGGCAAGTGGCCTGAGATGCCTGCTTCTCTCATCCAGAGCCACGTGAAGACCTCATACACACCTGGACATTATGTTGTAAAAGCTCTAAATTGATCAGTGATATCCAAATAGGAATTTCTGCTGCCCTGTAGATAGCGAGAGGAGACTGGAATTTTAAAGATTTATCTTAATTATCCTCATTAATGAGGTTAACTTTGTGTATGTTGTTTCTGTAGAAGTTTGTTGTTGGCATAACTCATATTTCTGAGGTCTGCCAAGAGAAAAGGCCAGGGTAATTTCTCTTTGGGTTTTTTTGTTAGTTTGTTTTGAGGTTTTTTTATATGTTTGTGTGATTTTGTTAGTTTTAGTTTTGTGTGTGTGTTTGTTTTGTGGGGTTTTTATTTGTTGGTTTTTGTGTGTTCGTTGGTTTTGGGTTTGGTTTCATTTTTTTTCCTGGAGTTATATAGCGCATAAACATGCAGCATTAAATGGTTGCTTTTCCAGCAGCAACTCCCCAGATTGCTGGGTTTCATCATGGGAGAGGCTCTTCAGCAAAGAGAGCTGAGGTTGTCTACCCTGTGAGAACACATTGCACGTTGTGAGCAGCAGCCAACAGGGAGCAGCTTCCAGAGGCATCAGCAATTGCTGTTGCCATAATTTATCCTGGCAGGTGACTTTCTAAAACAGCGTAGGACACCAGACTTTCATGTCGAACTTATTGCTGAGGAAGAGATGAAAGTCTCAGAAATCAAAGCTGCAAGAAGGATTTCAGATCAAACCCCAACTGAAATGGTGATGTGAGTTTACCTTTCAGTTCTGTTTGTTTTATCTGGCTTGGCAAGTCTGTACTCGCCCAGTGCTGCACTATGCCAGTGGCTCAGGTTTTATCTGCTCCTTGGCATTCCCTGAGGGTTTGCTTTGCTTTCTCAGGGTTGGGTCAGGACCAGAAATGCATCTTTTTTTTTTTTGAGCAACCATAGGCTAAATCAGGATGAGACCCTTCTGCAGGAATAGGGGTATCGATGGACAGCAGGGGTGTGCTGCCTTCCTTACCCGAAGGACATCTTAACAAACATTTTAATATGATCTTCAGGGGCAGATTATGTCCCTTCCCAGTGTTTTGTAAAAGAGCAGGGAAAGGGAGGACTTCCCCAGAGGATTTGTTGTTGCCTGTTAAGGTGAGCCCAAGAAGGTGTGACCTATACAGAAGGGAAGGTAGGTTTGTGGCCTGCAATGCACAGATTCCCTACCCATCCCCATCTCCCCCCCTTCCCCATGCAGAATCCCCTTCCACACTGTTCACACTCCAGCCAGAGGTTTTAACTGCATGAGAATTAGCCCATGTAAATGAGAATTAATTACTCTATTAGCCCAGACATTTAGTTCTTATTACTCGTGGTCCTGCAATGCGAAGTGGTGAGGACTGACACTTCAGCCTGGGCCCGAGTGGCCAGGGTTCAGGTGGCCATGAGGAAATTAGATGGGAATGTTCTCATTTCCCCTGAGTTAACCTCTTAAAATGAATGCGAAATTCCATGTGCTTTTGTTTTTCCCCTCTAAGAAATGCAAGCCTGTATTCCCTGGTTTCAAGGTGGGTTAGAAGTCTATTCTACCTTAATGTTATTGAATATCCTACTAGTGGGAGAGGGGAATTAGGGTCTTGATGTCTTCTTTACATGGAGATCACAGGGCCAGACTTATAAAAAGTAGCAGTAATGAGAGACACCACATCTTGATGTTTTTCACTCTGGCAGTTTATTTTTCAAGACACTGTTTTCTGGATAAATTATGAATATTTTGTTATTTTTGCTTTAAAAAAGACCAAAACCCCCCCTCCCCACACACGCAAACAAACAAGCAAACAAAAACCCCAGAATGAAACAAAGATGAAAAGAAGGGAGCACAGAACAGTTGCAAAAAAGCATTAAGTGGAGAGCCACAACTAGGGATAGTTATACTTTTTGCTTCAGTGTTGAATCTATGTCTTCTTTCTCAAAAGACAAGAAAAGCATTTCAGAAAGAAGTACTTTATACAGCCTGTTTTTAAGATGTGGGTCTGGTTCATGCCATGGAAAAGAAATGCTTTATTTGGAAGAGCTGGGCCATTCTATCCCTATAAATTTTTAGTTTTCAAGAATAAGCATTTTCACAGCTCCTAATTGACAACCTTTTATAAACAGAAATAAAATCACAACTTATTTTTATTGACTGTCCCTTGAGCATTTGGAATAATCCGTGTCCCTCATTTTTCTTTCCTGAACTCAGTTCTTAGATAAGGTCACTTCAGTAAAAAAAGGTAACCAAAATTGATTCACAGAATCCAAACATTCTGGGATGTGTTGCTATTCAGCCAGGGCGATGCCATCGCACAGGCAATTCCCAAATAATGTTTAGACAAAAAAAAGTTCAAAGCTCCTTTCAACTTACTGCAGATTTGACTACATATTCTTAATAAACCCTCTTCATGTGCTGCTGTTGAAATGTAAGCTTTCAGGCAATGTAAACTTAGCAAAAAGCCTTTGTGTTTTTTACTTCCTTCTTTCCTTACCAGCACTGCTATTATCACATGGTGTGTTCCACATGATAAGCCATTCATTAAAGCATCACCTACTGTTTTTTTCCTCCTCAGTACCAGCTAGAACATGATCTGTCTCTGCAGGAAGACATTGGACCTCTGACCTCTTTTGTAGCTATTCCAGGCAAATATAATAAACAGGGTTCACTGAGTTTGTGTAAATCTCTGATTATGTTTACTCTGAAATCCAAGTGTTCATCTCAGGCAGAAAAATTAAGGCTGATTTTCAAATATTATGTACAAACTCTAGCTACTAAGCGTTCCATAATGAGCACTTTGGCAATGTAAAGCAAATTAGGGTTCCCACTAGGCAGAGAAGATATACAGTTTAGTCAAGTAAAGATTGTACGTTGTTTGATGAAAAATAGGCATGCAGAAAAACATGATACAGACTTCTGGCTCCAGATGAATTAGGAGATCTTTTGGTAGTGTACTTATTACTGAAACTTTGCATCATTCCTCACTTCTGAAAGGTTAGTTTCAGTCTGCTAATGATTTCTGCTGTGGTTTGAGTAAACATCACCCAGGAGGAGCTACCTGTTGTGGCAATACGTGCCTTGCTGCTATGATAATACATGGAATATTTAGCATATTGCAATGCAGAATTGCAATTGAGATACTGATGGAGCTTCCTTAGGTAGTGAAATTCAGCTCTGTTGGGGTGACCTGACTACCTTTGTTTGAAGGGACCTGGTAGAAAACACTGAAAATGCCAAATTTCACTCAGTAAGAACTTGTTTGTGATGGATCCCTGCTCAGACCAGAAAATCTCTCAGGACTAAGCAGTGTCACTCCTTCCAGGTCACACTGTTTCATAGAGACATCATCTGTGGGAGTGAGGGGAGATACCTGTGCCATTAATCTCAGCAGCAACTGGGTGTTCACCTCAGCCCAGTCAAACACCTGGGGTCTGAATTTGTCTTCTGAAGAGGAAAGGGGACTTGTGTTCGTGCCTGGGGATCCACAAATAGGATGTAAATCCATAGTTTTGCTGACAAGGTTGGCACCTGACCTCTTTTGTGCAACCAAAACCTATACAAGTGGAGCATTTCTCAGTTCCATTTTACTGTTTCTGGATTTACTAGTTTAGAATGACTGGGATGTAATTCTTTGCAGGTTGGGTATCTTGTATCTACTGACTACAAGGGAAATATGTTCCCTTACAGAAAGAAAAGATCTTGTTTACCAGTGATGTTCTCTGTCTAAGGTGGAACAAAAAACCCCAAAAGATAATTAAAAGAGCCCAAAGGAGTTGGGTTTCTGGAAGAAACAATAGCTCTCATTTTGCATTCTTTAAGAGCACTGAAGTTACAGTTTGTCTCAGTTAATAGTTTTACCCAAGAAAATGTGCTTTCTCTTGAAATTCAGTAAAGCTGAATGTGTAAAAAATAAACCCTTTTTTTTTTTTGGTTAAGAAAAAGAAATTTGGAACATACTGAAAGTACAATTGGGATGGTTATTTTTACATGCAGATTTTAAATGTGACATTGCTATTTCATTTGAACAGGACTCACAGAACAGTTTGGTTCTTGAATAAGACTTTTTAACATTTTAAATCTCCTTTCACCCTAGCTAAACAAAAAGATCCTCAGTGGTGAGTAAAACTGCAGTTTAACAGCTTCTCTAAGTTCTGAAATACCCAGTTGGTTTGATTTATTTTTTCCAGTCCTCTTCCTCCAAAGGTGACTAAACAAGGAGAATACTCAAAATTCATGCAATTCATTGTTTGCTCTTTCCCAGTGGGATTCCTACACAGTACCTACATGCTACTACTGATATAAAGTTTCAAGTGGCTTTATAAAATTTACTTAAGAAAATCTGGACATGAAAGTGTGAGCTTAGAAGTTGAGCAAGAGGGCATGATGAAATTAGCTGATTTAATTTCCTTGAATTTTGAGAAGAAATGTTGGTCAGAATGTTGTCAGGGTTGAAGCTCTTTGTGTTGTAGAGGAAAAGAGGGAAAAAAATGGGATTTTAGCAATTTTCTGTTGCATGTAGGAGAATTATCGGATTTCCTGAAGTCCTGTGGTAAAAGAAATGAGTTGTCATTACCTCATGAAGTCATTTCAACATGTTTGGGCTTTTTTGTTTGTTCTTTTTTTGCCACAGCTAAGCCTTTTTCAATTTTCCACAGAGCGTTGCTTAGAAAATAAGATGAATCAGTTATTCATTGCAAAGATAGGACCAGAATCTGCTTCTGTCCCCTTTAAGTAGTTTATTCAGTAGAGGGGTAAGCCCCATGAAAGTGTTATTTTGTATGAGTATGGGTGGGAGAAGCTGAATCATTATTAATTGCAATTTGATCAGTTGCCTCCTTTTTTTTTTTTTTTTTTTTTTTATAATGAATTATTCATGAACAGATCCAAACTTCTGTGAATATATTCAGTATTCACCTAACAGTTGGGATGAACAACTTTCAGAAACTAGTGATTGACAGTGAACCTTCTGGTACACTATTTAAACACTATTGATTCATGGGCATGCTAATATATTTGTCTTTATCATAGAACTCGATCAGACCCCATCAGCTGGCAAATGCACACAAATAGCTGGTTGTGTGACCTTCCTGCCCTGGACAAAACACATTGTACTTCATCTCACTGTAACATCTGCCCCTAAAATTTATACTAAGAGCTGATAAAGATAAGACCATTCTGCTTGACCAAGTTAGCATCTCACATACAATTCCTACCTATGCTTTGCCATAGCTTATGATGAAACTCTACAAGAACATATAGGGATAGAGTGAGGGATGATGGCTTTACACTGAAAAAGGATAGATTTAGATTGGATTTGAGACACTGGAATGGGTTGCCAAAGGAAGCTGTGGGTCCCTGGAAGTGTTCAAGGGCAGGTTGCATGGGGTTTTGATCAACCTGGTTTAGTGGGAGGTGTCCCTGCCCATACCAGGGGGGGTTGGAACTGGATGAGCTTTGAGGTCCCTTCTAACCCAAACCTTTCTGTGGGTGGAAAAGTTGTCCTCTTTTTCTCTTACTGTAGAGTTGGGAGCACTAAACAATTACTTGGTTTCTGCTTTTTTAGACTTTTCAAATCTTTTAAGTCCTTACAAACACTTCTCCATCAAGAAATACCAATTCAGTCAGCACAGAAAACTCCCTAACTTACTCCAGGAATGAATCACTGAATCAAATTGTCATATACTACGGTGCTTAGCTTGAAGGAAATTCTGTCTCTATATTTAATTTTGCAGAACTTTATGAAGATTTTCAATGATGGGGTGTTTTTTTTGCAGCCCACCACCTTTCAGATCCTGATAGTAATTCAGAAACAAAAAGTGGAAAAAGTGAACGTGTGAATCAGAGTCCCCACACTGAGGCAAACCCTCCACCCCTTGTTTTTGTCTCAAGCCAGGCTGGAATTGGTATCAGAGCTATGGTCAGAAAACATCCATGGAAAAATTTCAATATCAAGACAAAAGGTGTGTTATAGCAGGCAAAATGCCACATTTCCCCCCAGAATAGGAAAATAAACCCCCAGCAACCAGACTCTGCCTCTATAAACAGCTCATAATTAGCTGATGTTTATGTTATGGAGAGGTCATGTGTGTAATAACCAGAATATGACTCTGAGGACATGGTCAAGCAGTCCACAGTGGATTGACTTGCTATGTACTACTACAGCATGGTGGGAAATCTGCTCCCACCTTGCTCACTGGGATGACTTGCTGCCTATACAGCTTTAAACCTGCTTTCTTTTCTTTTTCTTTTTTTTTTTCCAGATAATTACAAAAATAATGAATTGTGTTTAATAATTTTGATTGAATAGGACGTTCTACCTACATCTTACAAATTAGGAAGATATTAGAGGGAAAACAGCCTGATCCTTTGAGGCAATTTACTTATGAATATATGAATTCTCCTTTGGTTTATGATTATCTCAGTGCTTTTCTGCCTTCTTGCTGTGTGAGACAATTAATTCACTGTCATGACTTTAACACCTGATGGAGTGAGATGCATAGAAAGATTTGATGGAGCAGTTGAAGCCTCTGAAAACCGAATACTTCTAAGGCAGAAGGTGGACTTGCCACCAGTGTGGTCACTGTCCTGTGGACAAGCAACAAGAGAGCATCAGCAGAGACATGGGCTGTGATAAAACCGTGGTTGTCACACTTCCAGAGGCACCTTCCTAAGCAACTGGAAGCCAAAAGGGGGTTTCTTGAACTTTTCCAGTGCAGCTGCTGGATTATGCAGCCTCAAGGAGGCTGTTGGTCACTGGGCATGCTCAGCTGATGCAAATTGAAGGTTTATTATTACTTATTATGATTTTCCATTTCTATCTGCAGATAGACATCACAATTCCTATCATAGCAATAGAGAAGGTAACTTGCTTTCTATGAGCAACTCATTTTGCTGTCTGGGGCAGTTTCCATTAAGTAGAGATTAATAGGGCAGACCAGGAAATTGGCATTGCAGAGCCTTGTAAAGCACTGTACTCCACAAAAACATGGAAAACATGGATGATATATTTTAACATGGATAGATGGAAAAGGTAAAATGATGTAACACTCTGTCACTGCCTTGGGATTCCCATCTCTGCAGTTTTGGAGGGTCAACAGGCTCCAGCTCTGGAAACATCAGCATTGTCCCCTCCTTCTCCATCTACCTCCATGTGCACAAATCCAGGACGTTTTTCCCCAAAAACATGGGGATTTAATTGTAATCAGATGTGGAAAAAATTACCAGGAGGTGGAATACAGCAAAGGACAAACTGCAGGGCTGCAATACAAGTTCTCTGGCAACAAGAGCCTTACATGAGTGAAATTCGGGGCATCTATCTGCTCTCCTTGTACAAAGTGTGGCAATGTAGGATAATTTTCTAGGGGAGAAAGCAGGAACCCCATAAACCCTTGTGCCTCTGTGTTTGCTGTTTACCTGCTGTCTCCTGCTTCTTTGGCAAGTACTTTATTAGAATGAAAATAACCAATCTTTTCTCGTTGCATCAAATCCCATTTTCAGTGTTCCGCTAATGTCATATGCTAAAGCCAGAGCACCTTTGATCTCATTTCTAAGCCTTGAAATAACTAGGAGACATCAGTCAGAGTGGCTTTGGTTTAAGAGAGCACAGTACCTGTGCTCAGTGTCATGATGCTAGCAAAATATGAATGAAAAATCATTTACCTCGCCCCCCATTATTATCTGTGAAAGGCTTGCATGCATAGCAAAGCTCTAGAAAAATACATTTAATTGTATTTTGCACTGATCAGTTTTTATTTTGAACCTCTGGCTTCTTTTAAGTTCTCATTCCCCATATATAATAATAATAATAATAATCACAATCATCATAATAATAAATACAACTGGAAAATATCTTTGAATAGTAAATTCCAGCCTACTGGGACTGTCAATTGTGGATGGGCTCTTGATTGATCAGAATATTACACAATGGCACGGTGTAATTCTTTAGTGTGATGTTGTAAAATGGAGTATTGCTTCTGTTATTTTATCCAGTTTGCTTTTATATGACAGGGTTTATTGTGCGTTATGTTGTAGCTCATTCCTCTGTTCACAATGCCTACTGATGTGTAATTATGACTTGTCTGAACTGTAAGAAGGAGCAGTAAGTGAAAGAAAATCTGCAAGCACACTTGATTTATGAGCCCTGATACTATATTACAGTCCTAATCTGCCTGCTTAACTTAGCTTCAGGCAAACTTACTGTATAACATGCTTACGATTAGCATTGCAGCAAGTTGTAGAAGATTTACTCTGTTGGAGCTATGAGACTTTTTTAAAAATGATTTAGTCATTATTTCAGTTACAGGTATGGCAATAAATTACTTCACATAGAAAGACTCTGTGTCAGGGAACAGCCATTGCAAAAAAAAAGAAAAAGTCTTTTTATACAGTAACAAAGAACAGTGCTTGGAGTGTTTTCCTCATACAAAACATCTTAATGTTATTGGTCATTTTTTATGATGAACTTCTTACACATTCTTCTCACATTCGTACAATTTGTTTTATTATACTGCAGCTTTTGTAGCTCAGTACAATCTGCTTATTATCAGAATGTCTATTTGGATCCAGTGAATCTCATATTTTCAATAGTGTACCAAAAATAGAAATTACTATGGATGTGCAAATGAAAAGAAGACCATAAAGCAATGACCTAATGTCAGGAAAAAAAAAGATGTAAAGAGATTTGCATTTATTTTTTAATCACCATTCATGAAGACACATGCATTCGTTCAGTCTTCTTGAAACTATAGCATATTCACAGCAGCTACTTTTGGTAAACTAGAGTGGAACGTTATTACCCTCGAATAATAAAGATCAGTGTTGATCATTCAGGGTCTAGTTCTGGTCTCCTTGAAATCACTGAGTGGCTTTGCCATTTGACTTCACTGGAATCCCCATTATGCAGCATTCACGATGGCAAAGAAGCAAGGGATTTAAAGCTTGATCCAGGAAAGACTCCCATCAGTTAAATGGGCAGTAATCATCCATTCTTTGCTGAACAAGGCTGCTTGCCTGAGAGAAAATAGGTGTTCATACCAAGATTTTAGAATTGGTCATTGGCTTTATATTTTTTCCTGTTTGCTTGGGGTTTTTTTTATCAGTAGGTTTTTAAAAAAACAATTGGAAAATCATCTGTAGTTCTTGTTGTAGTGAGAACCGTATCAGATGAACAACTACAAAATAGATATATACACAGGATGAAATGCTGATAAAATAGCTCTATGGAAACAATTTCTAAGCAGACTTTCCTTTGTTTTAAAATGTCCTTTTTCATTTCTTCTTCATTAACACTGACATTGTGAATTCTAAATGTTATTTTTCTCCTTTAAAAATAGCTACTTACACTTATCTAAAAGACAGTTATGATTACCAGTGAAACAGGAGACTGTGCATAAGTTATTTGTTAGTTTGTGCATTGCGATAGCAAAGCAAAAAGGTTTCTGAAGGGTGCAACTGTAATCTTATATGAACAGTGGACAATAGCATCCTTTAATTAGGCACAATAGTATTTTCAAGCTGATACTGCTTCAGTGAAGTTACTATAAACAATGAGCTTTTTAATAGTGTAACAATAAAGCCTCTTAATTTCTTGTTTTCTATCTTCCTCTTAAAAAAAAATAATAATAATTTTTCTGCTCCACATTATTGAGTCACCCTTTTCCAAGGAGTTGGCTTTCCTACAGCTGGGCTCACAAAGGTAACCCTGAGCCTAAGCACAAAGCTGGGTGTGGAGATGCGTGGTGGCCTCCCACCCTCTCCCATCATTTACCATAAAACCATTTGGTACCATATGTCATTTGCGAGGGTAAAATGCAGAGCCCGGGTATTTCAAGTCGTGGTCATCATGTTACAGGCATCATCTGCAAGTATTTGTTGATGCTATTGACTGAACAAAAGGTTTATGAGGCAGGAGATATATTTTTTCTAAATGCTGCTGTGCTACCTATAACCTAATTAACTTTACTTTAGCCAGCTGAGTATACCTGGAAACCAAATATATCATGTGGCAATTAGCTTTCCTCCTCCTGGCTTAGTACACTTAAGTTGTTTATTGAAAAGGTTAAATATTGATTGAAAATGGATAATAGAACCATATTACAGTTGTATGCTAAATGGCAGAACTTGCCTGTAAAACATTTCCAGTTACCCCACAGTAATGCAGTTACAGAGCAGCAATCTGCTGCTGAGCACCCAGGCAACAACAACAACAAAAAAGAATAAATCAGAAACAAATATAAATCACCCACTAGGCAGCCATTCTTATCAGCACACCGAATTCACACAAACGTCTTTGGAAATTCAGTCATTAATTATCATGATGTTGAAATAATATAATAAAAATAATAATTGCTTGTGAAGTGATCTGTGGACTCCCTCCTCTTTCGGCGGAGGCTCCTCTCTGTCTCTCTCCCTTTCTCTCTTTACCATGGGAAGCCACACAGACAAAGTATCAAGTGATCACATAGCATGAACTACAGCCTGAGGCAAAGCTTGTTATTTTACTTGAAACGGTGATGCATTTAGGACCCAGAAACTGTCAATAATTTTTTCTGACTTCCAGGGGATAAAAATCCCAATTACAGTAACTTTGCTGTGAAGCAGCAGAGTCCGGTGCCGCGTATTTATGCTGCGGTGCATCCTCAACACCTATCAGCTCGGTTTTGTCTGTAGTTCACACCAAAACTGTGTGGATCTGGGAGATTAAGCTGATTTAGTCTAATTGTTGCTTGTTTTGAAAAGTGGGAAGTGTATCTTCAAAAGAAGCAGGTTGAAGTAGGCTCTGTGGATGATAACACAATTTGACTTGGCATCCTTCAGACATTTGGCTTCAATAAGACTGTTAGTGTAGATTTGAGGGCCTTCGGCCCTTTCTCTCCCCATTTTTAATTTTTTTTTTTCTATGAAACATGGGCATAGTTTGCCGGGACATCATAGCAAAGCCCTTTTCCAAAGGAATGGGTTGAAAAATTGTTGTTTTTTTTTTTTAGGCTCGGTCTTTTCATTTCAACCGCTTCTGGGATGCGGAAGATGAATCCAACCCTGTAGAGAGCTGTGCATAAAAAGAAACCTATCGGTTCTTCTGCTCTACCCCCAGGGGAATCACACTGGAGATTAACAAGCATATAGAGGAAGCATGAACAAATTAACCTTGCAGAGTATGTCCTCAGCAAGGGGCCAGGGAGAGGCTCAGTGGCCGGGTGGCGTCGGAGGGGAAGCCACTTGGCCGCCGTGGAAATCCTTGGGGAAAGAAAGGTGCCTCTTGCCATCCCTCCAGTGACTTTGTTCTGCTCACCTGCCAGGAGCGCAGTCCTCTTTCCTCACCTCGCACCATCAAAGCACGCCAACGTTATTCCTGGTGCCCTCCCACCACATTTTCCCATCTGTCCTGCTCCTGGGTAGTGAGAAAGTGATGATATAACTGGATTTAATACCACAATAATGTAACCACACCAGAAAGTGCCACCCACTCTGCACTTCTACACGTTCTCCTCCTTCAACTGGTAAATACATCTCTGACTTTTATCTCTATAAGACTAGGGTCTGCTATTTTTTTTTTTTTTTTTTTGTCCCTTTTAATAACAGTACTGAGGTCACACAGAATTATTGGTGGTTAATAACCCAGTGTTAATATATCATTTAGGAACATATAGATGCCCACACAAGCTTGCACAAGGCACATCTCACAAACATGTTTGTTATTGACAGGATAAAAACTGCCAGGCTAGAAGATTAAAGTTGAATGTCTGAGGTTTCCCCCTCTGGTTAACAGTTCATGACTTTGTTATTTCAGGTCAGAGACAAACTCAGTATAAAGATGTGAAGCAGAGTCCGAGCGGCCACAGAGGTGAATTTGAAGCAAAGCAAGACAGGATTAGTTCTGCTCCTTGTGTTGCTAGTTTTGTAAAGACACCCCAGGATGAAATTACTGGAAACATGTTTTCCACAATATAGTCTTTTCTGCAAGGCTCAGAGTTGTTACAGGTATAAATATTAAGCACAGAATTGCAGTGTTTCCTTGCACAGTGTAACCCTATTGTTATAGCTGTGCAGGTGTAAGAGTGTACAAGAGGCAGTTTATGGGGTGAAAATACTGTATTTACCTTGGTTGTTTATCTGTGAGGTGGTTTGGTTTATTTGTTTGTTTCTTTTGTGGCTCCCTAATTTACCTTTTGGTCTTACCTGATACCTTAAGTTTATACATAAATAGCTCCCTGTGATTTGTGGAACATCATCTATTAATTTGGCTCAGTGAATGTGGGTATTGTGTATTTACAGAAGGCTACCAAATTGGACACTCTAATTACCTTTGGAGTCAAGATTACTTAATATTTCTTTTTTTCTGCACTTCCAAATCAATGCTTAATAGAAATAATAATCAGAAGTCTCTGCTCATGTTACAAAAAAGAATAAAAATCTTTGTAATGTGAGAGAGAGAATTAAAAAAAATAAAGCACTGCTTGTATGGTCAGGTGCTGAAATCCTAATATAAATAAGAAGAGACAAGAGAACATGCAAGATGTATGAGCATTGATATATGGGTTGAGCTTTTTGTTTGTTCAGGAAATTATTTTAGCAATTTCTTCTACCTATTTTGAAAGCTTGGAATTTAGGGGTTACTTAGTTCTATGCATTTTCTTTTTTTTTCCCAAGGAGTGGGAAAATCAGAATTGCTGTGTATTTTACATTACATATGACTGTACAGAAGGTGTCCTCGCTGTGGTTAATTATTAATCATTCCTTGTGTATGATGGCATTATCCTTAAAAAAAAAAAGAATAGGGAAAGGCATGGGGTGGTTTTTTTTCCTCTGTTACTGATTTGTTTTGGTACCGAGGCTCCCAAACCGACCCTTTGTATTTTCCTCTTTTTTTCCCTAATGCAAAATATTCGGAGAGCTTCCCTTGATCAAACTATAATGCTGTTTAAATATGTTGGGCAACACGTAGCCTACCTACTCGTGTGATGTCAAATGAACTGCAGCATTCCAATATGGTGCCACATGTGCATGGAAGCCCTTAGCGTTTGGAACAGGTGCTGCCCAAACGCGCTTGACAGAGATATCGACAGTAAGGTCATCTGTGAAAATGAGTACCCAAAATGTCAGCCGAAGGTTAGAACAGCACCAAAAACTTTTGGTTTTGTATGGTTTTGGGTTTTTTTTATATTCTTTGTTTGGGTTTTTTTGCCTGGGAGAAAACAGGGAAAAAGAAAAAGAAAATACTTTGTGAATGAGGTTTGTGACAAGGGAAAGGAAAGCTCAAAAAACCTGAAATTAGGACATTTTCAGAAGGGTATCTCCTTAGATTTAAACAAAACTAGAATTAGCTGCTGCTCTGCGTCCTCCTGCATGGAAATTTGAAAGAATATAATAGAGTTAGGAATGTAAAATATGGATCATAGCCTAACAACGTTTAGGAGTTTGGGTTGTTTTATGAGGGCAAAGGTAGTTTGGATGATTATTACTGCATTTTACTCTTACTAACGTGTTTTCTAAGGGATAAAAACAATCAAACAAACCCACAAACAAAACCCAACCACCATTTCTTACACTGAGTCTGGGTCTCCAGCAGTCCATCCTCTGCAGTGTTCTTGTCCTTTTACTGACATTTATGGTCTTGTGTTTATCACTGTAAGCAGAGACCCAGTTTTCTCCCTCTCCTCCCCCCGCCACCAAAACGGCATCTGAAGCTGTTAAAATTATAATTAAGGGGACTGCACTGAGCTGGGATTGATTCCCATGAAGGGGCTTTAGCAGATTTGCCTACGAACTGCTAATGTGCAGCACAACAATGCATGGCAACACTTTATATCTTATTTGTATTTAAAAGTCAGATATTTTGTTCTGGGTAAACTTCAGAAATGCTCTTCAATTCTCAGTGAGGCAAGCATTTCAATTTTCTGCAATATTAGCAGGGGTAACTAATGATGGCTAATTTTTGCCTGTAGTATTTCCCTCAATCTGCTTGTGCACTTTCAGTTACTCTGGCAGCAGCAGCATTTGTACATTTTCTGGTCACTAAACACTCAAGTACAATTGTAAGTGATCAGTTTACAGTTGGCCAACAAAAGAGCTGCAGGAATGTCTAAAAGAAAAAGAAATTTGAATAAATATGCATGTGTATAGCCCATATTCTGTGGGCAATCACACGGCTCCTGCAAGAGAGAAGGACAGAGGGCAACTTAAATATATTTTAGCTATCAGAATATATTTTGAAATAAAGGATCATCTATTTATCCTACCATAAGAAGGTCTGGTATAAATCCAAACCACGTAGAGTTTGAAATTGCATCATTATGCTTCTTCATGATGAAGGAAAATCTTCCTCTTCAGCCTTTTCTGTCTGTGATTATTAATTTCTTAATATTTTTTTTAAAAATATATTAAATCTGTAGGTTTGATACAGGGGCTGGATTGAGTTATACTTCAAAATAGCACTATCTTATTAAAAAATTTGAAAGCTTTCTAGTTCAAAGAGAATATTTTAGATAAGAAGATAACATTTTCATAAAGAATTTTTTAAATACACAATTGTAAAACTATGTGAGAGTCCTTCCACTGATAATACCTCTGAAGTGGGAGACTTCAATATAATTTGATAATCTTCACAACTCATGGGCTATTCAGAAGAACCAAACATAAATGGCAAGGAAATATTCTTTTAAATGAAGAGGCAGCTCACTTGTGCCCTTATTAATTATTATTTCCTAGTCAAATTTAATTATTGCCTCGCATTTGGGATGGTGTTGTTTATGATGGAGTGGCAGGACGAGTTCAAATTAAATCAGGACTCTACGGAGACAGTTCAACAGCTCGTGTCACAGGGAAGCTTTCGTTAGAAACCTCACAGCCTGCAAAAGATATTTCCCTGTTGTTTTTGTCTGCAAAGAGATGTCATCGTTCGTGACACCGCTCCGCAGACACAATCCCAAAGAAACCAGGGGGACGCACCATGGGATTTGCATGTTTTCTACTAAAAAAACCCCATCTGAAACGCAGGAAACCTGCACAGCTTCGTGCAAATCAATGCGCCCTAAAAGGGAAATCCTTCCCATGAAGCATCAACGATATTCCGGGCTCAGATTCTGACTGTTGCACAGCCAGGGCCTCGCGGGGCAATGGGGGGGCAGAACCGGTGGGGAGAGGTGCAATGCTCCAGTGGCCCTGCCTGACTGCTCTGCAAAGTGCCGAGGTAGTCAGATAGTCCTCGGGGATGGCACTGGGAAAGGCATTTAGGAGCAGCATCTCTCTTAACACGGAGATGCTGAAAAAAGATCTCCTCCTGCTGAGCACCACCTTGCTGGTACTGGATACCACTGGCAGAATCTGACCCCCCCCCCGAGTATTTCATCATTCGCTTAGCGCCGGGGGGGAATGATTTAAATGTCAGTCGTCATTATTTTAGAAGGGTCTGGAATATTCTTCTGCCATCTCCTCCTATTCCTGTCTCTGGACACTAGGAGACACAGAAACTGGCTCCTGACCTTGCTTTTGCCAGCCATGATCCCATGAGTTGTGAAATGGCTCCTCTCTCCCCCTCTGCCACCTCCTGTAGCCCCTGAGTGCAGGGAAGAAAGACATCCTGACTGCGTGGATTTGGAAAGGGAGGAGGCAGATTGTTTATTTCTTCTGTTGTTTTAAATAAAACCATCATATCAGATCCATTCTATCAAGGCCATAACCCCAAATCCCTGTGGATTGAGCACTGGGGAGGCCACCCCTCGATTCCTGGGATCAGTTTTGGGCCTGTCACACCCAAAAGGACATTGAGGGAGTGGTCAGAGAAGGGTAACAGCTGGGGAAGGATCTGTAGCCTGGTGAGGAGCAGCTGAGGGACCTGGGGTTGTTGAGCCTGGAGAAAAGGGTCTCAGGGGAGACCTCTTGGCTCTGGCAGCTCTCTGACAGGAACCAGGTGAGGGTAGGACAAGAGCAAGTGTCCTCAAGTTGCACCAGGAGGTGTAGATAGATAGTAGGAAAAGTTCTTCCCTGGAAGGGTTGTAAAGGCCTGGCCCAGGCTGCCTAGGGCAGTGGTGGAGTCCCCATCCTTGGAGGGTTTGAAGAGCCATGTAGATGTGGTGCTGAGGGACGTGGTTTGGTGATGACCTGGCAGTGCCAGGTTAATGGTTGGACTCGATCTTGAAGTTCCCTTCCAACAAAAACTATTCTACAATTCTAGGGTAAATTCATGTAAGTTCACAGAACTAGGAGTGCAGCTGTGGCTAGCAGGAGGTCCTGCTTTCCCCTCCTACCTCTTGGTGTTGACTACTGTACTTCTGAGGTTGTAAAGGTGAAAATTTAGTTGTTTTGAAGCACTAGGCACATAGAAGGGGTGCCAGAAATGAAGCAACAGTGGTTTCAAACTACTCCTAAAGCAATGCAATCTTCTAGATGACATGAAAAGCAACAAATAAGATATGGAGGCAAATTTCCATCCAAGCTTAGAAAGCGGGTGGCTCAAGGAAAGTTTGCAAGTCCTTGTCTGCTGTGACACAGAAACTGGCAAAGCTGGGATATCAACCCAGGCATCCTGACTCCCGGCCCACTGCCTTGACTCGTGACATCAGGATTGTTGCTAAAGCCCCGTTTCACAAATGAACTGTTCATTTTGGATATAATGTCACATCTATCTTTGGGTATATTTACATGCTTTGTTCAAAGAGTTTTCAAGCCAGTCAGCATGTTGCAAGTGAAACAAAAAGTTGTTCCTAAGCTGATGACACAACTTCTCTGTTGAAGCCCAGGCCAGAGACTTCAGTGAGTCACCAGAAAGACAGTGCTTCTCTCAGCAGCTATAACTCACCCTTAGCCATTATGTTGGAACACATGGCACTACAAGAAAAGAAGAATAATCATTTTAACACAAGTGACTATCTTTTTACTGAGCCAAATTCTGTTGCATGTTTGCAGTCACACCTCTTGGAAATGCGAGTGCTATGCTGGTGCCAATTCTGTGTGATCAGCAAATCATAACCCATGTCTCAATCAACCTAGAACTATGATGCTGTGATTTGGCTCTTCTGGAAAAAAAACAACCCAACAAAACACAGAAAAACCAGAACAAAACAAAAAACCAAAACAACCCACGTCTACGAAACACTGAGTAAGATCAGAGTTCAGATTTATTTTGGAGGCATAGTCAGAAATCTGTGTGTTTATCTAGAGCTCTTGAATCCAAAAGCCCATCAGAGTAGGCTTTCTTCTAACTCTGTCAGCATTGCTCTACAGTTAAGCAGAGGACAAGACATGAATGCATTTTATGTTGAATTCTTGAGTTTGGTTGGCAACATGAAACTGAAAAACTAAAACAACACTCCACAAAAAATACTAGAAAAATCCACCAAAAACCAAACACAGATTTCCTTCTCTGCCTCCAACCCAGGAAGGAAAAAGATCTTTCCAATGACAGAGCAGATCAAATAATATCTACCCCCTAATTCCCCTTGACTCAAAGGATAGAAAGAGGTCAGATCCAGGAGAACCTTATGCCACCAGCAAAGGACTCCTCCATACTGTGGAAGGACCTGGATCAATTAACAAATTAAATCTATGATGAAGATCCACAGCTGACAAGTTACATGTTTGACTTGTCTCACTGATATATCTTCTGGGGTCTTTTTCAGGAAGTAAATGATGGTAATGAAATACTAATGATATCATGATATAATGGTATCACTGAAAGCTGACTCCAATTTGATATTTCCACAGTATGCTTTCACTGTCCCTGGGTGACACCACCACCTTGACACATGTAATATATAAATTCATTTTCTAAGGGAAGAAAAAAAAGATAAAATTTACAATCAGGCTTTCAAAATGAGACCAAAGACTGTAAAAGGAATTAAAATTCCCTTTTAGCTGCTTCCTGATTTTAGGTCAGCATTTCCAAATCAGTTAAACATCACTGTGCATTGAATATTTCATAATATATGTAAATAGATTGACAATTAGAATAAAGGGAAATGAGAATATTTTGTGATCTTACAAATGAGGTCATAGATATTTTTTATGGTTTCTCCTAATACGAGTATAGTACATTTGCCTTGAAAAAAATTCAGTAAAAGGACCACACAAAAAGATACATAATCAGCTTTGTATTGCAGACTTTCTTACAGTATTTGTGGAATTTTGAGATCTAATAATTTAAAATTTGTTCTTTTAATTCATTTGAGGGGTATTTTTTTTTCTCTTGTCTCTGTTGTTGTTTTCTGCTTGATGGTTGATTTGCACATAAATTCTTTCTGCTATGTTGAAAGTCACACAGGATCTGGCCCTTAGGGGAAATATTCACAAGATATTTGGTATTGATTTATATTTAGCTGATTTTTCCATAGGAAAAAAAAAATTGTTGTTACAATAATTCTAATTTTCTCTGTTATATAACAGATAAAAGTTCGGGAAAATTAAGATCTTCAAATAGAACTCTTCTTTACTGATAAATGTTTTTTAAAATACTGGAAGAAATGAAATATATTTTTAATATCTATTAATTAATCAAAAAAGCATTCTGAAAAGAAATAAAATGCACAAGTTAATACCCAACGAGGCATACCTTGTGCTGTCTGAATATTTTTTCTTTCATTGATAAAACACAACTACATTATCAGTGGGAGGCAAAACAATTAAGACCAACACTAAAATTTCCTTTTCTAGAATTTCTGGTGTGGGAGGCCCTGTGCTTTACTTTGAGATCACATGTAAGCATAGTACCTAGCACAAAAGTATTGTTTAAAGATGAATACACAGAATATAGAATATTTTTGTTGCAATTACAGCTCTGAAATTAGGGATTCATCTAATCTAATGGGTGCTTTAGTTCACCAAAGGTCTCAACCAGAAAAACTAGGATTTTTCTGAAGCTGAAGGGCCTTTCCAAATGTTTCATCTCCAGATGAACCTCTAAGTAGTAAAAAAATGACACACATCCAATGGAAATGAAATCCTGTCCCAATAATACCTTTATTTTGGGGGTGGAGGGAGGTATTAAAGAAGAAGCTTTAGGCAAAAAACCCCAACGACCTACAAAAATCAGGACTCCCTATTAAATTCAGGCTGCATATTTGCATTGACTTTTAGTTTGAAAGTAATCTGGCACATAGAAACCAATAAATGTTAGGTTTCCAGTGGCTTCCACCTGTTAAGGAGTTGTGAGACAGCAGTACCCTTTTCAAAGCCATTAATAATGCAGAAGGTCAATATCTAAACAGATATATTGAATTACACACTGTATCATTACTATAGCCAGAGTTTTTGTATCACAGGTGATGTTTTCTCTGCCATTTGACCCTTTTAAGCTAATTAAAATACAGACTTTTGGGTTGTGTTTTTTTTTTTTAATATAACATCAGGAATAACATTATGCTGAATATCCAGGTGGTTAGGCTCCTCTAAATAGGTTTAAAAGATACTGTCCACTGCAGCAAAGTGTATATTGATTTTGGTTAACTTTGTAGCTCCAGTCTCTCAGCTAAAACACCCCAGATCCCAGAAAAACTAAAAAGTAAATCTCAAGTCTTTTTCAAACAGAATAGTTTTGTTCTTTTCTGTTTTGTTGTTTTTTGTTGTTTTGTTGGGGTTTTTTTTCCAGATAATTAACACATTTCTGTGGGTTTAGAGGCACACAATGTATAGCAATATGAGAAACACAGTGTTTTGGAAGCAACCTGCAATATTTCAGTCTTGCAAGCAGAACAAGATGCAAAAAAAAAGAGTCACAGAAAAAAGTAGTGTGTGCATTTGATGTGATGCATTCTTCTCTTCTGCTTTAAAAACCATAGTAATATTGAATTCCAGAGCTTTCAAAGCTACTGTCACTACCACTGATGGGTTTTTTTGCTCGTTCAAAACAAAATGAGGTCAAACCAAGGCACTAACAGCATCTCAGGCCTGTTTCTGCACAAGATTTTGTCACTACAGAATGTGGTGGTTTTGTTGCATGCGTGCTGGTTTTCTGAAATCAGTGCTTGATCTCGGGGTGTTGCAGAGCTGAATCTTTGCTGCCTGAGACCTTAAAAAGCACTTCCTTCAGGGTTTCATTCAAACCCTTTTGTCTGCAGTGGTAATGGAATCAGATGCTAAATGCAGATCACATAAAGTTTACTTATTTGTACCAACAGGGACTGATTCCCTAATAGTTTTCAAGACAACAGAGATGCAGAAAACTTGAAATTTAAGGGGGAAAAAAAATCAAATGAGATTAAATCCTCTTTTCTTCTTGTACTCAGAACTATTATTTCATTAGGAAGGTCCTTCAAAATGAACTTGTTTTCCTTTCAGCTAACTTATTTGGTTTAATTAGCAGCAAACGCTCCATTGATTCTTGTCCAACAAAGGAAAATTCCATAGTTCAAATCTCTCTGAAGGAAAATCCCATTTATTTAAATATAGGAATTACAGATGCAAAATGAAGCGATTTTCTTTAGTCATCTCTGAGCCAAAAAGTCCTTATTTGTAGTTAAACTACCTTTGAGTGGAAGATTATTTTTCCCAAACTAGTAAGCCTGCTAGCCAGGAATGGACACAGAAATTTCCTTTGGAAGCTCTAAAGGGGTAGTGAAAAATCCATTTATGATGATTATTATTATTCATAATATTAATAGTAGTAATAATAAGAAGCAGTAATTCTGATCTTGCTAAACAGGAAAAATTCTGACTCTAAAAATACACCAGGACATCACTCTCTCTGCTTTGGAAGGGCAGAGAGAACTGGCAATAGAAAGGTGAAGGGAGATGCTGCAAACTTTAGGCAACTTCTGTAATGCAGCTCATTGACCAAAGTGGATCCTACAGGCAGATTCCTTTCCCAAAAGGCTGAAAGTAAGGATTTTCCCCCTTTTTCTCAGAATCTGCTCTGCTCAGCCCATCATGTGTGTGTGACATGTGAATTCAAAGCCCTGGCTTTGGCCAAGCCGAGTGCAGCGTGTGACACTTTCTCAGATTCCTCCTGACATTCGGATATTGCCAAAAATATCGTGTCCAACTTTGCACAAAGCTCCGCGGGCACAACAATATTTATTATCAAACATTTGTCTTCAGAGGAAAAAAAAAAAATGCTGGGCTTCAGGAGAGAAGGGTTTTTATGTTCCAGATTTCACTGTCAAAGATTATGCAGCCTCACAAAACGTGTGCTGAGCCTCTTTGGCAAAATCTTTTTTTTTCCTTCATATTTGATGTTTGCTTAGTTTTGTTTGTTTGCTCGGTTTTATTGCTGTCAGTGTTATTTCTGGTGACTACATGACTCAGAGGGACTAGAAATAAAATTAGAGGCTTTCACCTCTAGGTCAACAGTTTCATTCTGGCCCAGAATACTGGGACCTATGTAAAATAACTCATTGATCTCACTCCAGTTCCCAGTTGGCAAGTATGTATATCGCAAACCGTATCATTAAAACGGGCAATAAATTGTCATCCCTTGCAGCAGTCCCAGAAGTGAGCTCAGTGTTTGAATTGGCACTGCTGCTGAATCACCCTTTTGCCAGGAGATGCATTTCTGGAGCACGTTAGGAGGTGGGGGGTCCTGGAGGTGGCTTTTTCCTTTTCTCTTCCCATGCTCCCTGCACGTTGCAGCACAGTCTGCCTCTCACCTTCCCAAATCAATAAGAAATCCTTTAGCCAGGTAATCAGCTGTAATTTCATAAACATACACTGCTCTGGTAGCCAAGGCTTTGTTTTCCAAAGGATGCTGTCTTGATCCACAGCGAGTTCCTTCTCTCCCCAGTAAACACCATTTGCATTTCTCCGTAGACTTGAGATTTCCAAATAAATTGCCTAATTCATATAGACAAAGGGGGAGAAGCACAAGGAATTGAGTAGCTCCATCTTTAAAATTACCTGTTTGACCTGCTGCTTCCAGGCCACAGCTCTGAGATAACAGCTCTCTCCCCCACTGAGATCAGAGCCTGGGATCTCTTGGCTGAAATGAAACACGGACAAAAAATTACATTGCTGTGATCTATAGCAGCAACAAACCCATAGAAGCGGTTCTATAGGAAGAGGGGGTGTGGGGGGGAATGCTATTATATTTCATTTTGGCATTATTATTGATCATAACAGGTGTTCTGAACTGCAGACCCCCGTGGCTTGCAGGCGTCTGTGCAAACCATCAGTTTAAAGTACAACAGAGATGTCGCCGCTGTTCACTAAAAACCCATCGAACCTTTTTTTATTCCCTAGATCCCCCAGATACTTGGAACCCTCCATCCCTCAACCCATTGCAAAAGCAGGAGCGTTTAGCCTCGGATCTCAGCAGCTCCTGGCTGGATTAATTTCTTTCTCCTCCCTATCAATTCTGGGGGGTGTTGGAGCAGCATTCCCCTCGTAGCTCTGCCATTGTACAGGTATGACTAAGTGCTGTCTGCTCCCCTCCAATGTGGTGTCATTTGTCTTCCCTGATCCAGGCTGGCTGCACTACACGACAGCACACGGTGACAGTAATTTGCACTGATCTGCCCCCACTGCTAGTCCTGCTGCTACAAATAGCAATTGATTATAATGCTGTAGTGTTATTGACTGTCACTATGAACACAAGCTTTATTTCATTTTTAAAGTAACATGCCACAGATTTACTTAGCAGACACGGAGCAGAAACAACAACAACAAAAAGAACAAAACCAAAACAACTTGAGGCAGAGGCAGCATGGCAGAAATAGAAAAAAAAAAAGAAAATTAATTAATGTCACTCGATTATTGTGATACTACAGATGAGCAGAAAAGCCACAGAGGATGAGAAGGGATGAATTTGTCCTTGTTTCATAGAGGCAATCCTGATTTTACATCACCTGAGGATCTTGCCTGAAGCAGCCAGGTCACGGGAATTTCTCCAATCCATCAGAACTCAGGAACAACAAAAAAACAAGTCAGCCTTTAAAAATCATCACTGTTATCATGCTCAAATCTGATTCTGCTGAGGCAGCAAAACACGTTCATGCTGCGCTTGGATTTGCCCCTTCCTCTGCTTCTCCCTCCCCTCCGTTCAGTTTTTGATTCAGGTTGTTAAAAGAGATCCTATTTCATACATCCCTACGTTCTCTTTCTGAATTTTACGTTCTTAGAACATTAATCTGCTGGATTGTCCCTAGAGTCCATTTGAGATGGGCGCAGAAATTTAGTCCAGGTAATTATCCTTTCTTTCTGAGTGAATTAAGGAACTAAGAATTCCCCCTTATCTGACAGAAGTGTAGATTTTCCTCCTTAATGCTTGTCACCTGCAAGACAAGTCACACAGGTAAATCTCAAACTGTGCCTTTGTGCCCCATCTAAAGTGGATTTTGGATGTCTCCGTGGAGTAATACTCCAAGGACGTTAGAGTTCAGAGGAAATGGTAATGTCTGTGTATAAAATGTGAATTACTTTAATAGGCTTTGGCAGTCCAACTCTCAACACGACGATCCACCCCTGCTAATCTAGTTCCTCTCTCTCTTTTTTCTTGCTTTTTCTTCTTATTTAAAGTCTGAATATAATTTCTCTAAGCTGCAATTTATAATGCTAACGTTTTACCTTCATCAAGGAGGGGAAGAAAGCTTCTAACCAAATGTTTTGAGCTGTAGAAGAGCATTTTACACTGGAATTATCATTTAGAGATAGTCACAATATTATCTGCTTATTTTAAATGGGATTTGTGGTATATATTTCATATTTTGAAATGGTATTTGGATGTGGTTTTGAGGGACATGGTTTAGGGGTGAACTCTCTAGAGCAGGGGTAATGGTTGGACTGGATGATCCCAAGGGGCTTTTCCAACCTGAATTATTCTGTGACTTAATGAAGCTTCATGGATTAGCTGGCAGGTCACCTACCCATGGTTTGGGGTTTTTTTTGCGTGTGTGTACAAACTCAGATCTAATTCCTTCCCTCCTTTAGGCAGCTTCTGTATCCTCAAAAACCATCTTCTTGGGAAGTCACTGGCATGGTAGTAGCAATGTTGCTTTTAACAGTGCTTGGATATGGACAATTTATCATAGTCTGTATTTCAGGTTCTGCTCGTACATTTTATGGAGCTTTATTGAAGATAAACAGGCTAAAGGTTGTCAGGTTTATTTTAAAAATGAGGGAATAGGGCTGGATTGGCACCCCAAAGTGTCCACAAACCCTCCTTTCCCTGACTTTGGGGTCTGTTTTGTGGGGGTTTTTTTTGGGGTTATTTCGTTTTGCTTTTTACTTTTGCCACTCTTTGAATCGGATTAAGATCATGTGGGAATTTTGTGGTATGTTGCAATGAACAGAAAATCCAGATTTTGACATTCTTTCCTTGAATGTGTCTTGATTTCTATGGCCTGTGGGGTTCTTATATGAGCAGATCACAGGATCCTGGCCCCCATCCTAAACTGGGGTGTAGATTTTCCTGCAGCTGTAAGCCACACAAGACTATACAGGATTACTGGTCCTGTCTTTTGAAGAACTCCTTATTATGACAGTAATGTCCAATGGCAAGTGGTGAAAATCAGAGGAGGGGTGCAGAAAAGAGGCATTTGAGGGTTTTTTCCCCTCTATATGCATTTCATAGAGTGATCTTTTTTAAAAGGAAATTACAGGTATCACTCATTTTACAACTATTTCACAGCCCAAATTAAAGCTTAAGCAGCTATGTATTTATCAATTAGCATTATTTCTCTATCCCTGTCTGACTCTCTGTATTGTTGTAACTCCATCAAATAGTCATTTGCTTTTTTATGGTAATAATCCCTTCAAATTCACTCCTTTCATCTGGATCCCTGTATGTTATTTGTTGTTCTGCTAAATCCCTATTACAGAGGCCTAGGAGTTCCAACGTCCTGATGAATAATTAGAAATGTTTTATCCCTAAGCTTCAAAAGGGTGCTAGAAATAATTATAAGCAAACATTTTATGTAGCATTCCATATCAATCCAATCCTGGCTTTAAGTTGTTTGTACTTTAGATAGCAAGGGAGACGGGGAGATCTTGGTTACCAGCTCCGTCAATGTAAAAAGAACAGATGTTGAAGTTGCTGCAGCTTTCGTCTGTCTTCCTTCTCCCCTTTTGTCTTCCCTCTTCCCCCTGTTCCTGGTGGTGGGATGCTCAGTACACCCCAGGGATTGTGACACCTCTCATCTCATAATAGTTAAATACTGGTCAAACAAAATTAACTTCATTATCCCATCAGCAACCTGTACCACACTCGCCTGCAAAGCGACCTCCGAGCCTGCACTAGGTGTAAGTAGCAGCACATCAAACCAGAGAGGAAAGCTGGGGTTTTGCACAGTGAAAGTTGCTTATTTAGTCAAGGCTGGATATGTCAGCACAGTCTTATTCCCTGGAAAATTTTGGGAGCAGTAGCAGTCGTTGCTGTCCTTCAGAGGAATAGACTCGCAGCGCAAAGTTTTTTTACACATAAGGCAAGGAGAGAGAGCTGTATCTTGAAAGCCTACAAAACTAATTGGAACACACCCAATGTCATTACATTTGACAGCATTTTGAGAAATACCCAATCACTTTGTCATCAATTTTCAATTTTGTCAAGAGAAAGTAGCTTTTCATTGGCAAACAACCTGCTGTCCCCACACTATTTGTGAAAGTGTCCTGGCAGAGAGTAGTGTCATCTCCAAGAACATTTTTCAGGCTCACTTTCTCTATAAAACTTTTATTGAGGAGTTTTAAAAAAAAATAAATCCTAGGAAATCGTGTTATGATGAAGGTTTTTTCCTTCTGAAGATACCAAACATTTATGGCCCGGTACAACAAAGGACATAAATATATGATTAACTTTAAACGTGTGAACCATCCTACTAGTTTTCCACTAAAACCAGGGCAAACTTCAGTGCTAAGGAATTTTATCTGTTGGCTTCAAAAGGCCTTTGAAAGTTTAATGTTGAAAAAGAATGAATTAATGGTAAAGAAAAAAAAAGGGAGAAGACACATTTCCCAATCAATATGATGAGGCTTTGTGTGTTAAATGCAAGGAACAATGTGGAGCTAAGGGGTGGCACAGCAGCACCTTTTCACCACTCTGTTGTTGCTGCTTTTGTCTGCCTTCCCTCTGAAGTGAATTAATTCATCCTTTCTCTTACTCCTCAAGAACAAAAGGCAGCATGGAAGCAGTGCCCATTTTGCTGGAAATCTGTATTTTTATCCTCTATTTTGTTTTCAGTTTGTGGTTTGTGCTGGTAGATGTGTTTCTCTTGTTTTTCATTTTCATCTTCCTCTCTTTTCTTGTTTTCACACCTGCACATCATGAAGGCATGGTACGGAGAGAAACAGTCAGGAGGAAAACAGACTTGTTAGATCTGGTTTTTAGTGGTTGCAACACATGGTCTTTCTAAGATCCTGTGGAAGTGATTTGAGTGGCACAGCAGAGGTAGAGGGTGCTCACCAAAAAGCATCACTCTCAGGTGGTGAACTCTCTGTGTGTCTCTGAAGGCAAGTTCAGAAGGGCTTCCAGCAGCCCTAACAGCCACTTGGTGATCTAAAAATGCCAAATGTCACTTGTGTTTGGCATCTGCTTGGTATAGCCACTGCCCTTGTGAGTGACTTGTTGGAAGTTGTTTTGTTTTTTTTTCTCCAGGTTGTTTCATATCTATAATCACCTTTACATTCCCATTTCCTCAGACCAGTTTTATAACAGGAAAGGCAGCACCAGGAGCAGCACGGGATGTGAACAATTTTTTATCTCTACTTGGTATAAAAATCAAGGTGGTTGCCAGTGGCTGCAAAGCTGGTGCCACTCATGTGAAGCAGAGTTTTCTCTGCCACTGCATCCCTCAGCTTTGGAAGTGCCTGCTCAGGTCCAGACAAGGCTGTTCCATACTGGAGCTGGCAGTTAAGGGATCCTGCCAAGAGCCAACATGGCTGTCCCACATTTGGCCTCGTGATGCCAATCCTGCTTAACACCACTCTGCAGCATTCCAGGTGGGCTTGCTGCTCTGGCTTTGGTCACCTTGTGCCTCCCTTCAGCATGGATGTGCCTAAATGTTGGTGGTGTTGAGCAAAACTATTCCAATATTGCGTATTTGCTTGAGGTACAGAACTGCAATGCTCCCTGAAGGTCTCTTCCTCACCTCTGGAGGTAGAAGACAGACCAAAATTGCAATGCATTATCACAAAGCCTCTCTTCCCCTGCAGAAGGAAAATGGCTTGGACTTCTGAATAAGCTCTGTAAGAACCAAATGACTTGTTAAAATCACAGATTGCAGAATCTATGATTTTTCAGTTTGGAGCCAACTCCCCTTTGCTCCTCCAAAAAACTAACTTTCAGAAAGTTTGGAAACACTACAAATCCGCCAGAGCATATTTCATGCACATTGAAAAGCTTACTTTCTTTTTTGATTAATATGCGAATGATGGGTCCTTCCAACTTCCATCATTGCTTAAATACTGTACGTGGGTCGTAAATAACCTGCCTGTTGAAGTTTTATCTTGTCCACTTTACATTGCACTGCTCTTGTAGAGGAAATGGACTGTATTTAATATTGATGGCTCTGTATGTGTCATTTAATCGTCCCTATTGATTGGATTTCATCAGAGTGTGGGGCTTGGACAGAAGCTTTGATTATACTGCAAGGAGTCTTTGCAGTTTTCTGTTACTCAACACCATATCAATGCACCTTCTGGTGTGATATCACTTGCACAATCAATACCTGAAAAGAAAATAAAAAAGAGGCCTCCAGGAAAAGAAAGAAGAAAAAAAACCAACCCAAAACCACCCTGAATCAGCCTCTAATTCCCTTTCTGCACATAGATTAAACCTCTCCAACTCAAAGAGCATTCATTGTGTGGTTTAATGTACAAAACAGGGGGAAAGAAAAAACCTGAAAGAGTCTCCGTGGGTTGTTTGTTTAATTTCTACATCATATTTTATTTATAAGCGTCAACTCTTCCTTTCAGTGTCCCTAGCTGATGTTTGATAGAGGATAATTTTTAACAGTTCCATGTCATGTTTCAGTTAACTGTTTCTCTTGATCTAATAATAGTGCTATAAACATATTATTTGACCAAATTGATACCTTAAGGGAACTCTCTGCTAAACAAAATTCTTTCTGCTCAGAACGGGCCATCTCAGAGCTTTCAAAGAACATCCCTAATTTGACACCGTCCCACAGTGGCTCAACCTAATCCTCACTTCCAGAGCCATGCTGGTACACACTCCTAGATTCCAGCCTGCAAACTCCAACCCTAACAGCCAGGCAGCATGAAACAATAATCCCTTGAAGAGTATTAATATGCAGCAGATGGGTATTTCCTACTGCTGGTGAGAGGGTTTCCCCATCTGGGCATCCTCAGTTTAAATGTATGCGCTGACGTGCTCATAAATTCAGATCCTCGGCAGATGACAGAAAACATCATTCAGAGTTGTAGCCAAGTATGGAGAACATACAGAAGTTCCTCCAAAGGGCTGTTTGTGCTCTGCTTCTCCACATTCGTTGTCCTGCGATGAAAGGAAATTCAGGGGCAATTTATGTTCTCTGCCCGTGTTTCTCATCTTTTCCAGACTCCTGAACCTTTTTCAGGGAGGTGACCAATATTGAAGAAGAATGATAATGTTAATACCTTGTTTTTCTAGGGAAGGCCAGTAGAACATGATTTGGGAGCAATGAAGCTGTCACCAGTAACATCTATGGATGTAGGTGGGCGTGCTCTGGGAGAATTGGAAAATAGAGACTGGACCTTGACACGGAGAATGCTCTTGGAGCTGGAGAGGTTTAATCTATGTACAGAAAAGGAATCAGTGGCTTATTGAGGTTTTTTTTTCACTTTCTTTTCCTGGAAGCTTCTCTTTTTTATTTTCTTTCCAGATATTGATTTTGAAAGTGATATCACCTGGAAGAAATTAGTTAATATTTCATTAATATTACTCAAAACCCCATCCAGCCTGGCCTTGAACACTTCCAGAGTCAGGTTGGACGGGGCTTTGAGCAACCTGGTCTAGTGGGAGGTGTCCCTGCCCATGGCAGGGGCTGGATGATCTTTAAGGCCCCTTCCAACAGAAACCATTTTAATATTGGTCACTTAGTAGTAGTAGCAATTTAAAAGTTCTGGCAAACCCCTTGATTAGGTTTCCTTGGTCCTTCCTGCTTAGTGACCAGTGGTTGTTTAAGAACATCTGCTTTTTAAAATGAATTCCCCTGGAGAGAGATCAATGCATTTCTGTTGACATGGGGCTAAGCCAAAGCTCTAGCTTTGTTTAAAAGTACTACTTACTGTTTGACTCCTTGAGATAGTGCAGTGAAGGGATTTCTGTTCAGCTGAAATAATTGTAAACTCAAATGCTGCATAATACTAAAAAATGTGCACCTTGTGTACATTAAATTAATAACCAGAGAATGTTATGAAGCCAGGTGTCTACAAAAGCATTGCTCTGCCTGCTGTCAGTATCATCCAAACATGCCCAGATATGCCAGAGGTAGGCACAGAAACTAGCTGAATAGAGACTGGCCAGGTGGTGCACGTTCCTTTGCTCCATCAAATGATCCCAGGCATCCTTTGAATTTTGTAAGGCAAGCAAACTGTTCTTTCCTTAACTGGAGTTTAAGTCTTGGGCTAGGTGGCTCCTGATCGTGTAGAAGAGGAAAGATGGCAGTGTGTTAGTGGGGCAAACTGCATTTCACTGTGGAGGAGCTAATCAGAGAAGACTGCCTAAAGTGACAGGTATTTACCCAAAAGGGTACAGACGGATGCAAGCATCTGAGCTGCTAGACTTGAAGGATCTTCAGTCTAAAAAACAAAAGTATGGTGTTAGCAAAGTGCAGTGCCTGAACAGATGTAACTTACTCACAAAAAGAAGTGCCTCTAGGCTTTCTGCCTACCAAAGCCAGAAGTGACTTCTAGCCCTGAACAGATCTCCACTGTGACTACTGGAATTTTTAAATTAATTTTCTCTGCCTCTTTTCTGTTTCATTTTTCTATTGGAATAGTTGTTTGAACATATTTATCACAGAATTTCTGACAAGATCTCTAGAGAAACAATCATTTTAATGTAGATACTGCCAAACATTAATAGAACCACATTTTCTTTAATTTAATATATGTGAGCATTTGTAAGAAAGACAGACTTGATGAGTTACACCAAGTATGGAGTGGGACTAATACCCTGTTTGCCCTGTTCAGTCCCATATGGGTGAGGTAACTTAAGTTGTCAGTGTTGAATTTTGACAACAAACTTCCTTGGGAATGAACCTCTGTAATCTATTAAAAGTAAATTAATCAATATATATATATATGGTCTAATGAAAGGGAAAATAAATACTTGATTCAGCAGTTATTCACCTGCATTCACCCAGACGTTTCCTACCCAAACCTCAAGAAAAACAGTAGGAAAATGTTTGAGTCCCTTCTCTTAGAGTTTATTCCTCATGGCCTCAGAGGACCCACAGTCTCCTGAACAAACCAGGGTTCCTCTGATATTAAGGACCAGCACTCAAGGATAAGTAAATGTGGCCTAGTGAAACCAGAAAATGCTGTGATAGAAGTTGTGGATAAATCTGAATGCATTTAGAGCTCTCTAAATATACATATATATAAT
>JANHGL010011745.1:62191-76105 GCA_024611195.1 Ceyx melanurus | reverse complement strand
GAACCCCCCTGGGGCCGCTGCCTCCCAGCTGGGGCCGCATCTCTGTCACTGCTGGCCTCGGGGGATGAAACAATCGATTCAGCAGCCGGCTGGCCATTGCGGAGCGCTGCGTTTCCCGGGATGCTGTTCTGTGCCCCGGCACCTGCCGTCGGGTGGGCAGTGAGCGCTCTCTGCTTCCACGGGGGACGCGCAAAAGCAGCGTGGAAACACTTCTTTTCAGCACTCAGCGGCTTCCCCTGAGAATCCGCTTGCCCGACACCAGGTCCCTCTGGGTCGTAGCAGAACGAGCAGAAGCCGCTCTCCCGGTGGAGGTTTATGAGC
Organism: Ceyx melanurus; assembly: GCA_024611195.1. Taxonomy (NCBI): domain Eukaryota; kingdom Metazoa; phylum Chordata; class Aves; order Coraciiformes; family Alcedinidae; genus Ceyx; species Ceyx melanurus. Next base: position 75,784 of record JANHGL010011745.1, on the reverse strand, counting down.
AGGGACCGTCAAGGGACAATGGTGAGTTAGCCGGTAGCATTGGTATTTAAAGCAGTCAGCAGTCACCGCCGCTGCTTTGCTGGAAGACGAAATCTCTTGCTGCTGAGACACCCTCTTATCCCACTTAGCAGTCACAATTTATTGGGGCAGGGAAATATCAGGGTTTTCTCTGCTCCTTTTTCTTCTTGAGCTAATGGCAGTATTGACAAGTTTAAACATCTCCAGGAATGCAACCAGGGTGATAGCCAGTAAAAATAGAAGAGGTAGTTCCTTTTTTGACCAAAAAAAAGGCCTGTTGAAATAAATTGAAAAACAGTCTTTTTCCTTCAATAGTTTGCAGATCAGATCTTTGCATCCTGAATGGACTGAAGGATTTTGCTACATTACATTACATTTCCAAAGTAAACAGCATTAAGATGTAGTTCTGCTTATGTGTTTCCTTCATAGGAAAGGAAAAGTTCAGTGCTGTTGAAGGAGGAATGAGTCTTTTCATTTACAACTGAATTTTCTGAAAAAGCAAGATTACATCATTCACTTCAACAACTAAAATATCATTAGAGTCTTGTCTCTGTTTTGCTGCTGCTTTCCTTTTTAAGTACACCTATATTAATTTTTGGCTAGCCTGACAGAAGACATCTATGTTGGTGGAATTTTCCACATTTCTGCAAAAGCATAGAAGAATAAATCACAGTGCTTTGGTATAAGCATAATGCTTCCATGTTTTTAGATATGAATATGTCTATCTTACAGGCAGCAGGTCTAATTAAATGTGCTGTCTGCAGGTACCTGGCCATACTGTATTATTAACAGGCTTTATTCACTACCAAAAAAAGGGTTTTTAACTTTTTTACTTTGTTGACTGCAAGTATGAGCTGAAGTAATGTCACGGGGTGATTTTCTCAGGAAAAACTGCATTACAAGTTTGCTCAAACTAGATTATTTACATTCAACCCCCCATACTCTACATTCTCCTTTTCCACACAGGCAGTGCAAAGAAGCAATGCTCTGCATACCCCAGCCTCTGGGCTATTCCTCTCTAGCAGGTGAGACTTGCCATCTGTACCCTCATCTCAGGTGCTGCTGAAGGAGGAGAAGAGGCCATCTGGCACTGTGCAGTGCCGTGTCCCTCTGAGCATATAGACAGCTGCAACCCTAGAGAGCAAAGATGTCTTTAAAATACTCTCAAACCATCCCCTCATGCCTAAATCTTGGCCTGGGGGAGGAATGCTGTGTCAAGACCATCACTCCAGGGAAGTTATCTTTTGTTTAGACAACACTAAGTGAGATTGGTGTTATATTTATCAGTGCAATAAACTGTTTCTAAGGTACTCATCATTTAGGTTACAAGGTCTAGTACTTTTATCCTTCTCTAAAGTGATCCACAAAATGGAATTTAACAAGAGAAGTGAAGCTAAGGAGGCTTTGTAGGAGGAAGTCTGTAAAAAAACTCCTATATAGTAAATAGAAAATCAACAAAGAAGGAAGCATTTCCAGTCTTTGAGAAGTAATTGCAGGCCATAGAGGGGAAGAAATAAACAGAAAAAGAAGTGGAGTTCCTTTAAAGGAGAAATTATGCATAGTTAAGCTTTACTCTTTTTATCCTGAAAGTAGTGCCAGAACTGTTAGAAGTTTAGCTAAGCCTATGTAGGCCAGATTCTGCCTCAATTTGTAAGCAGTCATCCAGCTGTTAGGACAAATATAATCTAACAGCCTGTCTGCAAGATACAGATCTTTAACAGCCTGTCTGCAAGTTACTTAATCACTGGAAAGGCTTGTATGATTCATGGCAAATACTCCTTTTTCATGTGTTGATAGTAAGAGGATTTGGAGCTCCTTGAAGCATACTGTTTACATCTTTCCAGATATGAAGAGACAAGGTTTGTAGTAAGGAGAAAATTCTCATACAGTTCAAATGAGGCTCAGCAAAACCCCTAGTACTTCTGTTCTGCATAGCATGTTTCTCATCAGAGAGATTGTCATTCAGGAAGCTATATGCCTTTGATACAAGTAAAGAGGCTTTTTGTATCCAGGTGGTGACTATGCATGTAACCCCCATCTGTGACTTGCGCTTAGTAGCCTCCTGCTGCTAGTGGGCTAATCCAGCTCCTACAGAAAGTTTGATCTCACCTAGGTGCACAATATGCCTGATATGCTGAGGAGAGAAAGACACTTCCATCTGGAATGCAGAAATTTTATCTGCAATTATATCCTCCAAACACCTGTTCTGGAGTCTGGTACAAGAGGATTTTACCCTTTTGTAAGCAACCCTACAGTGGAAGGAACACAGCTTTCCTGATAGCACAGACATCTCTGTGGTCTGCAGAGCTGTCTTAATTCCAGAGGAAGGCTTAAATTGGAGATTAAGACCAAGAAAGCTGAAATATTAAACCAGTTCCCAACATTTTAATGAATTTCCAGTTAGCTTTAGTTAGTGAACATTTGACTGTTTTCCATTTTTAAAGTTTCTGCTGCTGAAATTAATCCATCAATTAATCCATCAGACAATCTTTGCTTCAAGCACAGCTGAGAACTTTTCACTGCAACTTAAGCAAGTTTCACTATAACTTAAATGAGGAGGGGTGCTTGATGTATGCTTACAAGCTTGGGCTGAGCTTAAATATGAACAGAGGCTCTAGCTGATGCTTTTTGTTTCTACCAGGGGATCATCTTTCAGTGGTAAGGCTCTTGCAGTTGCTCACAAACATGATTTCTGTCCTTTAGTTGTTACCCAGATTGAGGCAGTTGCAATATGTGGTTCAGACAAATCATATACCCCTGTGACACAGGAGCAGGTGACTTCATAACTGGTCTGAGCTCACTGGGACACCATCTATGCCTCAGAAACACTGAGTGTCCCACAGGGTACTGGTGGATGGAAGGAGTTTAGCAAGGTTTAATTTTGTACAGGCATAAGGGTGAGTACTCAAGAACAGATCTTTAAAGTCTTGACTACAGAAGCAAATTTCTGTGCACTTAGAAAGTTTTCCTTCCTAGGACGTTATTCTCTGTGTTCTTTTCCATAATCTTCATGCACAGATAAAAATAAATGGAAGGAGTAAAAGTCAAGAGAAAGGTAAAAATACCAGTAAATAAAAATACTGTGCTTTTATTCTTGTGTGTAAGGCCAGCTTTGAACTTGGCTTTGAATTGTAACTTCCTTCCACTCCAAACTGCTCTACTTAGATCTTCATACTCCCAGCTAAACTCTCTAATGAAGTTCGGGACAAATCAGCAAGCTTTGGCTCTGGCAGTTTGAAAAGCTTGGGAGGTGCTTCTGAGCCCTTCTTGGCTAATATCAGCACCTCCCTTCAGGAGCAGGTCAAGGAGGGTAAGTCTAGTACAGCTAAGCTCTCAGCTGGTGTTGGTGCTGGCAGTCTTTCTTCTGCCTCTTGCTGGCAGGCTGTGTCAACAAGCTCACCAGGACGAGGAGCAGCCTGATTTAATATACACAGGTAGGGTTGAGGTGGTCAAAAAGAGAGAGGACAGAATTAAAGCTGAGTAGATGAAAATCCTGTGAGATGTAGAGAAGTGAAGCCAGACCAGGCAATACTGGGTGTATATCATGTGTCATGAACAGGATGAAAGAGTTTCACTTCCTGACAACCTCATGCAGTTACCAGCTCCAATGCTAGAAAGAAATTACTGCTAAAACACATAGCAAGGCAAAAGCAAAGAGATGTGAATGCTGCAAGGGGCAGCCTCTTGCTCTAATGAGAGGTTGCCTAGAGAGAGCAGAGAAGGCTGACCTAACCCTTTGCCTCCCTATATGGGAATTTGACTGTGAACATCTTCTGTTATTGAGTCATAAAGGCTGGTGAGGGAACTTGCTCCCTTAAATGCCCACAGCCAATTTTGATCTCCTTTAGGGCAGGAACGTGGGAAAAAAGACCTCTCTTGGGGTGAGACAAAGGAGGAGCAAAAACCATTGTTGAATCAAATGCAACATAAGAGGAGAAATGGAAATATAAAATAAGTGGGGAGGAAAAAGAGTAATATATTTTTTACCCTGTTGTGATGCTGCAATACAAGGAGTAGTTTTAGGTTTGGGGTGGGGTTTTTTTTGTCATATAATGTGTTCAGGGCACTATTCCTGAGGTATTTATCACAATAACTGCTTGATCCGTTAAGATAAGAATCCATGAAATAGCTTCAGTTAAAAAAAAAATTTTTTTTTCTGCTGAAAATGAAACTTTGATAATATTTGTCATAAAAATTAAAAAGAATGTAGGTTTAGCAGCTGGACGCTAAGCAGTTCTGAAAATGAGTACGGAGTCTTTAAAGATGTGATTTTTCTATTTTTCCTGCAAAGATGCTAGTAGATGTTTGGACATGTCATGTTGGACAGTTCTCCTTTAGATGCAGTATTCGTTACCGTAATTACAGTAATTAAACTGCGTTCTCCTGTTACACCACTAGGTGTGAGTGTTGGAGCTTTTTCTGTTATTGGTTTTGCAGTAATGTCTATGAAAGTTGCTTTCGCGTGTCCTGTTGAATTCCCTGTCACCCCAAGCACTTCCCAACTGAACTGCGATGATCATTCTGTGTGTAGATGGGAAATAACGGAGTGTCTGCACGCTCCATGGTACAGCACCCTTCTACAGAGCAGAATACCCTGCAAGTGAAACTCTGGCCCTTTTGCCAGCTGTACACCTGTGCTCGGGAGCTGAGGTCCTTAGAGCACAGTTGGTGTGACTTGAAGAGATAAAAACCCTAGAGCTGGAATTTGAAGGCAAAATGCCACTGGGAGACCTCACAGTATTTCGGGAACTAACTGTGGGAGACTGGTTTAGAAGAAGGGAGCCTAAACTGCCTAAATGGAAAAGATGGAACCATACTATAATGTGCATCAGAAGAGAGAAAAAGCAAGGAGCGAAGGTCTAGGGAGAAGAACCGGTGCAACAGTGGGTCAGAGCAGGCTCCCCAGGCAGGGAGTCCTCATCCTCACTCTGAGCTCACTTTGCATATGTGCATTTGATCATTGAAAGGAAAGATAGTGGCAGTTCATTTGACAGAACAATTTGTCTCCCTGCTGTGTTTCTGCTTTGTTTTCTGTCTGTATTGCTCCCATTGTAGGTATTTTTGAAGGAGTTTTTTATCATCCTGTCATCTCTTCTCAACTCTATCCACTTCAGTTTCCATTATTTTTCCTGTTACTTTATGTCCCTTTTATTATTTCTAAAGAAAGCATTCTGCTGGGAGTCTTCAAATTAATTACTGATTTCTGTATGATGGGTTTTGTCTTTGTGCAGTAAATCATTACTGAACAAATAGTTGTTTCTGTATCTGCTGGTGATAAATGTCCAGCAATAATATCTATATATATTCTCTGTTTCTGTGTACAACTTTAGAAGCTTTCAAATCCTCGAGAAAATTCCTAGAAAAGAATGGCCTTCACATGGATGCAGTCAAAAATACTATCACAATCAAATACCAGTCATCACAGATTTATTGCATAACTAAAGAATCTTCCACAACTAAAAGATAAAAAGTAGGAATTAGCTTCCAAGCAGCGATATAATCAAAAATGTAAATGAAATTCCTTTACACAGGATAGAAACTGTTATTTATAGTATAAAGGCAAATATCTATTGTGAACCAGCAAAAAAATAACCAGCGGCTTTTACTTCAGGTTCAAATGTCAAGAGTTAAATTGGGAAAAATTGCATTTGGCCAAATGAGCTGCAGTTTGGCCCCACTCTTTGGTGCCAGTCAGGTGTGCTGTGTAGCAAGAGGTAAATGAGCAGTGATGTTGTACCCAAAAAGGGGAACCTTCCTCTCTACTTTTGTTTTCAGGCACTGTTACTGTCTGAATTATAAAGCCTCTCTCTGATCCTGCAGGAGAGAAGGGTTTTGCACATCTTAAGACATTACATAGTAGAGGTATGATCCAGTCCCAGTTGGACTTCTATGGTTTCTTCTATGGAAATGTTCCAAATGGCATCTAATTGAAACCTTTAGAAGCAAACATGTTTTGGCTGTTATTTTAAAAACAGCAACTTCCCCCATTTTCTAGCAGTATATCACTTTAGCGCAATGTAATTTAAAAATCAACATCAGACTTTTTTCTGTTTCATTTGGGGCTTTTTATCCACAGGCAAACATCTGTGTTGGTCACAGACCCATCCTGTTAAAGTCTGTAACAGTGATGGCCATTTTTTATGGGAGCTCACACCATCTCAAAGTCCCTCTTAAGCACAAAGTGAAAGGATCCCTATGCCTCATATTGGCACATGTCACTATACAGCAATCTTTTATAAACTTCGATAAATTCACTAGAGTTCTGAGTTCAAGTAAATACTTGAGTACTTGAAATACTATCACGGTGATACAAAGTACAGAAGTAGGAGATGAATTCCAGCAACCCTAACATCAGGCTGAAGTATTATACCAAAATACAATGTAGGTGAAAACATAATATATATTCCTGTACATATGAAAGCACTCATTACAGCATAATATTTTTAGCATGTGACTAGAAAATAAATTAATAGAGAAAATTTCTGTTTCAGGAAAGAATGAGTACAATACAGGAGATTAATATTTTTAACTCACTACTGTCTTAAGTGGCAGGGGTTACTAACAAGAAAACTGCATGTTAATAACCCAAAACATGGTTGTTTGTATATGTAACTATGGGATCAGAAATTCACAAATGTATCTTTTGGCAGTACGGCAGACTTCATCCGCCCACTTGCCTTGTGATGACAGAGAAAAAAAGACACAGTTTTCACGCTTCCCCCCATTTGGTTGGGCGCGATCCCAATTGAAGTACTGTAGAACCATGCCATTGACATCCACAAATTTCCCTTCATTTACCATGTCAGTGACACCCAACCAAAACTCAGACACTCTGGGCATACTTCTCTTGCCATAATCTCGAAGAAGGTTTGTTTCATCGTTATTCCTTGGGATAGCCAGTGTCCCTCCTTTGGCTATGCAATCTTCATTCGCTTCGTGAAAATGTTTGGTGCCTTCTGATGAGAGGTAGCACTTCTTATGGGCCTTTGTTCCACGAAGACAGACTGTGAATAGATATTGATTTGCACATTCTGTAAAATCTTGGACTGTAGCTTTGAATAATGGTTACTAAAATGATACTTTTCTAAAGGCATGTTGGGAATTAAGCAGACAAGTCCTTCAGCAAGTGAAAGGCTCTCGCCTCCCCAGAGTGAGCCTGAAAGTAGCGGTAAGATCAGACTTCCTGCTGTTCCTCCCGCTCGTGTAGGACCTTGTGTGCAGCCAGAATGTAGTTCTCACAAGGATTTATTTGTTTTGCTGTTTCAGACAGCTAAAATATAACCCAGGCCTGTTGTCAATGTATCTTATGCCTTCTTTTACCAAACAGTCCTATTTTCATGCATTTATACCTTATTTCATCAGCTGATGGAATAGATGAGGTATGGATGTTTCTACTATTGGTAGATGTGTGTTGGTTATCAGAAAATCTATACTTGGCTTTACAGAAAAGAGACAGTCCTAAAGGTCTTTTCATATTTATGATATTGAAGTGCCAAAGAAAAGTTTTATGCATTAACTAAGCCTAGTTCCTAGCAAACAAAGGCAGGGCAGAAGAGTGCTATTTTAAATGTGTCCTGCTCACTGGAAAAATAATGATTTGAAATTAATAGGGCAAATCTCTGGATGATTGATAAAAGTATATTTTCACCTGCAGAAGAGTACACATTCACCTCACACGGTTTTTTATTTCTTGTATTTCTAGCAAAGTCTATCCCTTCAAACTCTAAATTCAAATGAGCTGAAGGACCTAAATCTATAAACACTTTTTAGAAGTGTTATGTTTGTAGCTCCCACTTACTTGGAGTTTGCATGGCTATCTGAATCAAATAATATAAACATTTGCATTTATTAATATGCTTGCTTTTAATTTTATGGGAAAATATCTGAAAGTCTTGATGTAAAGTCCAAATGTACTAGAATATTAATTTAGCTCTGTAGTGAGAATTGCCTCACAGAACTGCTGTCAGGGGTTTTCCAGCTCAATGTCTCTATGGGCAAGCTTGCAGGAGTCAATCCGTAAACTTTGTTTTCCAACTCTTCTAATGCAGAGATAAGAAAAAAAATATTCTCCCAATAAAAGTACTTGCAAGAAGGGATATCTCCTTGAAGGAGTGTTTCTTCTGAGCTGAGAGAAGTTGCCAAGGCCTTGAATAAACTCCTGTAGCAATTATTTTTAGAATCCTGCATGTGACTACTTCCAGATTATTTCATTTATTGTTTAAACTCATCCTGTACTTATATTAGAAGTATGCTGTGAAACAATATAAACATCTTCTGTCCTGATGTTTCCTATAATCTGCTTCTAATGCCTGTCATCTGTTATTTTAAAAAAGTAATTATGTATCTGATCAACAGGATATAGAAATACACTTTGGACTGTGTCCTGTATGTCTCAGTTTTTTAGTATTTGCAGTTGTAGTCTTCACTGCATTCCCTGGCTGCATTTTCAAGATCATCTTTTTATATAAGGGCTTATCCTTCATATTTTGTCCTTTTCAACCAATAACGGCCAAAACCAAGTAAAGAATGTAATTGCTAAATATTGAATTATTTAACAAGTTTTTATATATATTCATAGGAAAGATCAGCAAGGTCTTATGTGCTTCAACAATGCTGCAGTAATAATGGAGACTGTCTTTAGGGAAAAAGTATGTGTTGCAAAATGGAGTGTGGCAACATTTCATGGTATGTAGAAAGGAGCCCTAGGAAATGCAAGCAAAAGAAGAATGCTTTAAGTATATATATATATATATATATTTATGTATGTATGTATGTATGTATGTAGGCTTCAAAAGAAAATTCAAGTAAGCTTCAAGTAATGTGTGTCTTGGAACTGTCCGTAAGCTAAAAAAGCAGCTGCTTTTTGAAGTCTCATAAGGCCCTTAATAAATGCAGTCAGAGCTAGAGGGGTGATAGATTTCTTTTTGCCAAATTTGGAATCCAGTTGTACAGTGTGGGTTCTGAATTTAGAATATAGCTCAAAATAAGTTTTCAGGATAGAAAATCTCCCAGCTCTGGTTTCATTTCTAAGCCACTGCATGCTTGCTCTCAAGCTCCTTCTGGAAGCAATACAAGAATTACTTTTAAACAAGAGTTACTTGTCTAGCACAGGCTCCCTCTTTTAAGAAACTTCTGAAGTCTTCTTTGACATTTTATTCAAAGAAATAACTATTTTGTAAAGCTCAAAAAGCTCTATGTAACTCAAGATGTAGAACAGGACAACCCAAATATTACCATCCCTAAGAAAAATGTTCTGTTTCATGTAAATGATGTAATTTCCCCTGTAGTGTCCTCTTGTACATGTTTAAATGCCAAGTTTTGTGTCAACAGCTGTGAAAAAGCACAACTGTCTAGTAGGTGCATGTGTATTTACCCTTCTTATTTTTTGGAAATTTCCATCTGGCTATTTAAAAACTTGAGAGACTCTGCACATTGATAACAGGATATTTCTGAACTCACAGTGGGTAGTACTCTGAAGTTTCATGGCAGCATTCACATTTCAATGTTTATAACTACACATGTTAAAAAAGCTCAGTTCCTTTTAGCTTCCTTGTAGGGATGTTAGTCTTCTCCTTGAATGTTTTTGCCTTGATAGTTAGCCCAAGTTCATATCAAATCTGGGGGTCTAACTCATTGGCCATCTAAACTCAAACCCAGCAACCATCATTGTATTGCCTTTGATTATTCCTAAAATCACAGCTTGGGGTTGTGCATAGCAAAGACAAAACTAGTTCTTGCTTGAAATTAATTCTTGCTCTTAGTGAAGAATCATCAATTGTACATCATTAGTTCCAACTTAATTTTACTTGAATCCTTCCTTCAACATTTGTCTCACCATTAACAGCTGTGACATGCCACGCTCTTAAGGAGTTGTATTTCAGTCACAATCCCCATTAAAGAGAAGGGTGGAAGTGGAGAAAAAGGGCGGTGGTAACCTTTGGAAGCCATTGACTGGTGTAAGCTGCTTTACCTGTCTGTAGTGCTTGCATTTCCTTCAGAGCATTTACTTCTCGCCACAATTTGTCAATCTGGGTCTTTAGGTCATCTTTTTCTTAAATAAAAGAAACAGAGAAATGAACTGATACAAATGACAAAAAAAAAAAAAGAAAAGAAAAAAAAGAAAAAAGGTGTTAAAAGCTGTTTCAAAATCTCATGGGTTTCTGTGTTGTTGAGATGTCTTGCTTTGTTCTAAAGATTTTTCCTTAACGAAAGGATTCCTGTAGGGTTCCTATAAAAAACAGAGAAGGAACTCACCTTTACCTTTCACCATCATAGTTTAAATCTCATTTTCAATTGCACTGTGTTCTAGTAACTGTTTTAAAAACAGATTGTTGCAGTTAATCATTATTTAGCATGCCACTATCTAATCTACAGCAAAATTTGTCTATTTACTTTTGAACACACACACCATGGTGTATATTTATATGACATACAAATAACAGTAGATCACAAGTTGTGTTTATTCAAAGAAACATTATTTCTGTGAATGTGAAAGTTCCATTCAACTCTCTGTTGTTTCCCCTCCTGAGAAGGAGCCTTCTTCACTGTCAGCACAGAGAGCCCTGGTGACTTGAGTCATACACATCCAACCTCCATCACCATTACTTACAAATGCACCAAGATGGGGGGACAAGAAAATAAGCTAGTTTGGCCATAACTCTATTTTCATGTCTTCCACTATTTTCTCTTAATCATTATGATATTCCATACCACCAAACAGCTAGGAGGCATGTTTCCTTTGCACAAGACAATTTGATTGCAGCAGTAATCAGACCTTCCAGAAGCCACAATAATGATCATGAGGAATAAATAAGCTTTCACATGTAGCAGAACTAGCAAAGCTCTAGTTTCTACAGCTGTGTTACATCATATAATCCTCCAGCTGCACACCCAGAAAGCTTATCTCTTCTCCATGTTCCCTATTGCCTGTAGGGTTAACCCCATCTGTCTTCCTTGACCCCCTGGTTCCTCAAGGCAGGACTCCCAATCCAGGACATTCAATCCATGCTCCTCTCTGCAGTTCTCCCTTCACAGTACAGTAGCCTGCCCATGTTCCCTCTTCCCCTGTCTGCTTCAAAAGAGGGCAAAAGCAAAGCAAGCTGAGCTCCTAGTGTGACCTTTTCATAGCAGCTTTTTTTTTCCTTTTTTTTACCTTTATTTAAAATTTCATAAAATATCAGGAAACATCCTCAAGAGCTCCAGTCTTCTGCTAAATTATCTCAAGTTCCAAAGTAGTGAAAGGTTGATGGACAAAGGTGCTGGCAAAGCAAATGTATAAGAAGCCTGTCCTTAGGACACCAAGCTAAAAACTATAGTGATTCAAAAGGAGACCATCTAATCACGTAGCTCCAGAGCAGTGTAATCATGTTGTACAACAACTTTATCAAAGTTGTGTTTTTTTCATTAACTACGAGTTTAAATATTTGCTATTAGTCTAACCTCCATCATACCCTCTTTTATTTGAAGTAAGTCTTTAAATTAAACACACAGACACCTCCAAACAATATTCAGTGGCTTTTCATTTGCTCTGTAAGCTTTGCTCTGGGAATTTATGCTTTATCTTTTTCTGCTATTTCTTTGTCCTTAGTTTGACTTGCTATTTCACAGTACTAGTCACACAGGAAATGTTCCACAAATACTAGACAGACATTCTGTTGAAATTGGGAAATGGTAAAAAAATCTGAACGATAGCCCTTGAAGACTGAATATTTCTGCTCTTTACCACCATATGTACATTAATTTCCTTTCTCCTGATCTTGGTCAATGTAACGATGTAACTAAGAATATTTGACTGGAGTCCTCTCTCGGTTGTACCTCTGAGACCTAATTAATGTTGAGAGAGATCAATAGGCATAACAGAGCAGTGTATTCACCACTCTTACACAGCTCTATTTCTGTAACTCATTCTACCACCTTATTTATAGCTTTGGAAACTCACTTAAAAATATTTTAAAGACATAATCTAGACTTCACTGTCATTTGTTAATAAGCATTTGTAATAATGTTAGTTTCTGATTCATGCAACGTTATTTAAGTACATGGTAAACCTGCATAGTCTATAAGCATCTATCCCTCCTCCCATTTAAAACCAGTACCTTTCACTCTACGTTTGCTGTGCTTCCTGGCTTTGAATTTGGAAGCCTGGCTGATGGTCTGATCCAGCAGTAGTATGCTTATGAGTATAAAAATCCTAAGGCCGGTTTGTGCCATGTCTCTTCCAAAGAATGTAACAAGAAGCTTCAAGAAATTCTCTTCAGCAGCTCTGAGAGCAAGAGTAAGTCAGACAGACACATCTCAGTAGGGACTGCCTGAGGTCAGTTTTATAAAAGTGTAGTGATCGGGTTGGCTGTACTCCTTGCTTACGAAATGTGTTTAATACTTAAGCTGACTGTAGTATAAGGCACCCCCTTGTTCTCACATCTCATCTGAAATTCCTGTTTCTGCTCTGGGTCCAGCTGGGATGGGTTGCTTTTGCAGCGGCTCTACCAGCACTGAGCAGTGCACTGATTGCCACTAATTAGCACTGCATCTCCTGTGTTAACTCTGAAGCCAAAACATATGGAAAACTAGATGGATACTCAAAAACATCTTGTGTGATGGCAGCCTCAAGGAGGGGTAGCCAAAAAATTTCTACAAACATACAGGCTCACCCAGCATGGCTCTGACCCAAGGTGGCTAGGTCATGACAATGGTCATGATATCACATACATTGAAATAAAAAATTTGCTCACTCCTGAGTAAATAATGTATACCTTACATCTATGCACACGCATGAATATACACTATGATCACACCATGTAATCAGTGTGTTTATTAACTGATAAAGAGTTAATAAATGCCTAATAGATATGACTGCATTTCTGATTAAGAACAGTATGTGCTATCAGCAGGGTCTAGTTAGGACAGCAAAAGTTAGAGATACTCTTCCAAACGTTACCAAGTCCTGATTATATGGTCAGAGGAGGAGATGCTGCTCTCAGTAAAGCATGAGATGCTTGAAGCAGGAAGGACAGTGTCTCTCTGGACTCCAGAAAGCCTTTGGGTCTCCTTCACTTGCCCTTGGAATCTATTGAGTTTTATGGGGCTGCCTTTTAATGGGGATTGCTACAGGTAGTAGAATCTCTCACTGATCTTGGTGGAAAAATGAAATTGTCACAACAATGTGCCCATGCATCATACTATTTCCTCCCTCCCCCATTTCAGTAAGAGGGTGTTAGTTTAAAATGTTGACACTGAAGCCATCATTAGGTGGTGGGATGCTGGCAGTCTCAATTCATGCCCCTCAGAGCTGTTGTTCCAGACATTCCTTTGCCATCTTTGCTGTGGTTACATGCTGTTCATGATGCCAGATTTTTTCAGAACTGTAACAGCAAGAGACATCACTTTATTAAATGAAAGCTGGGATGTAGAGACATGCTGTTATACTACGTGAACACATATTGGATTTTCCAATCCCCACATACAGTCTAGAAGCTCTTCAGTATTTATAATGTAAAACACACCTACACCATCTGTTTTGGTGCATCACCTTTAAACAACTAGCTGTATTCTAATACTCTATAACAATAATCAATA
>JANHGL010011745.1:0-62091 GCA_024611195.1 Ceyx melanurus | reverse complement strand
GTTAGTTTCAGTGGTCCACCTTCAAAATATTGAAATATGTTACATTGTGTAGGGAAACCTCTGGAACAACAGTATTAAATCCTTGGAGCTATTACTGAGCACAGCACACCAGATATGGTTATTGGAGGGTCCCACCCAAGACTATCTAAAAAATTACTCACATAGCTGCACATTTCAGTACACAGTTAAATGTGGAAAAGGCTGTCATTTCTACTAGCAACTGAAATGTGAACTGTCAGAGAGGAAAACAAGGGGCTTTGCAAGGGTCTACTTCAAGATGTAATTTGTCATTTACAACTGTTGATGTTCTGAGAGCTCTTGCCCAAGAGCCCCAGTAGAAACCTGTTTGGAGTGTGCCATGTTGTCTTTTTAAGAACAGACTGAAACTCTCTCGGTTCTGAAAGCTTCATCCCCCTTGTTCAGTAGTCTCTGAGCATTTTACCAGGGTTCAAGTAGCTTAGCTGGATTTCACTCCTAAAACCTGAAACTAAGTTGTCCTTGCAGCTGCTGTGAGAGACCACAAGGGGCTTGTTTGTTTAGAATTTCTCTAGAGTACCTGAGAAAAAGGATTCACACTTATGACTACTCTATAGCAACTGAGGAAGCAAGTTTAATTAACTTCTTATCTACAGCACATGGGCAGAAGAGTCAGACAGAACTCAAAATATATTGCTAAGAAGACAAAAACTCCCAGTGCTCCTGTGTGGAAGCAGGAAATGGAACCACACAGGAGGCCTAGAAGTGAGGTCTGGTCTCTGTATGGTCTCGAAACCAGCATTGCAATGACATTTAGAGCTGTGATTTTTCTTGTACTAGTGTAGTTATAGTAATTATGATACAGACCAGAGAATTATAATTCATTATCAATATAAACCTATGTAGAGGTGTAATTTTTCCTGGGACAATTTATTCCTCTTTCCACATCAGAATGTGCTATGCAAGTATAAATAACTTCATACCTTTATAGCTGCATCCAGACTAGAATGGGATTGCACTTTTTTATTTACACCACTACAACAAAACTTCTGCATGCAGACAAAACCATAGTTTGCCTTTAAGTGCTTAGTTCATTTCAAAGCACTTTTGAGGTGCTTTGTTTAATAAGAAACATCTTGAAAAAGCCATAGCTGCTGTCCTGTGCAGGGATCTGGTTTTATGGCTCCCATCTCCCCACATCGTTCCATTTACTTTCAGACAACGGAACCATTCAGAGCCTAAGCATCCTTTGGTAAAAGGTTTACTTTATTTTTCCACAGAGGCTTTTCAAGGTAAAAAGTCTATTCCCCTCAGAGACAGTTTTACCTTTATGTGCTCCTGGAAACTGGCTCAGAAAAACTCTTTGTACAGTTGTTTTTTCCTCTCCATTCCTAACCTTCATTGAGTTTGTGGAAGGAACAAGCAATTGGGCATAGAGTATGAGATGTGAGATGAAGACTGAATGCTGAGCTGAGATCCTGAAATAGGTCCGGCTGCAGAAGGCAGATCCCATGTAAGGAGATCCTATGTAGGGATAGCATTTCCTTTACTTATCTTCTGAGACAGGAGGCCCAAAATAAAAAAACACTTGTAAAAAATATCTTTAAAGAAGATTAATGCTTCAGTTAATTGAAAATTGAACTGCTCATGTGTTACTAGTAGACAGGCTATGTTTTACTGAGATCTTCAGTCCCCTCCATGCTTCAGAGCTAATTGTTTTATGGCCTGTTTGACCGAATGGGAAACTGATGGGCTGTATCTGTTACTGAAATCATAGCAAACCAGGGTTTTCTTGGCAGTGTTTCAGTTGAGGAAAAAAGCTTGTATGTGGGTTACTATTTTCCTCTTCTACTCAGAGTATAAAGAGAAAATGAAAACAGATCGGAGCTCTTGCTAGGCCAAACTATTTCGAGTGGGGCAATCCAAAGAGACAGAATAGCCAAAAAAAGTAGGTAACACAAAGATTAATAAAAGGTTTGTCACCTCCATAAATCAGCATTTATGACTGTCTTGGGTGGTAAATTGGTTTAACTGGTTAATTTTCATTTGTTTCAATTAAATGTAAAAAAATGGTCCCTTCTCACAGGTGATAGAACAAGAGGAAATGGATTCCAGCTGCAACAGGGTAGGTTTAGAATGGGCATTAGGGAAAAAATTTTCATTGAAAGAGTGGTCAGACAGTGGAACAGGTTGCCCAGGGAGTCACCATCCTTTGATGTGTTTAAGGATCATTGAGGGACATGGTTTAGGGGTCAACTTTGTAGAGTAGGGTTAGTGGTTGGACTAGATGATCCCAAGGGTCTTTTCCAACCTGAATGATTCTATTATTTTATTCCCACTGGTCCAGCTGAGAGGAGGAGTGGGCTAGGGATAAAATGTTTTGGTGGGCACCTGGTGTTCAGTCATGGTCAAACCACCACAGCCTTTTTTAGCTGACCTTTAATGACCTGCACTGAAATGCAGGAGTGTTGAAATGAGGGCACTCGTGTCTTCTTTAGGTATGTGATGCTGCAATCCCAGATCCATGCCTCACCTTGGTACTGTGACACTGATAGTGGGGCTGATCAATAAATAGGCTTCTCAAGGTGGTATTTTTCAGTTCCAAACTTAGAAGTTATTACCTACAAGTCTGGTGCATTTCACTTCCCATGCTGTAAGTACAAGCTTCAAAAAATGAAGAAATTTGAGATAAAAAGAATTAATTTGTTTTGAAAAGTTTAATCAGGGCAATAATTTGAGCTTCTGGAATAAATGCCTTTATATTCCCTATTTGGGGTCTTTGTCACAACAGCATCTAACAGCTGGGGCTTAGCAAGAAGAGAGGAGGGTAAACAATTTGCAAGAGGCAGCAGAAAGACTTGTCTTATATCTGTCACACATATTTAAGGCAAATATCTTTTTCAAAAGATCTTACTTATGTGTTCAAACTCTCCCAACCTGTACTCTCTTCATTCTCCTATAGTGTCAGTGAATATGGATTAGAGGTTGTAAAGCTGAGAAAATAGTTTATCAAAGTCAGAAGAGATTCAGAAGTCAGAAGAGATTCACCATGCAATGTTAGCAAAGCCATTGCACATTTTTTTTTGTTACCAAAACAAAAGAGCCAGTCTGCGCTCATGTTTCCTTCTTTCAGTGTTTATAGATCCGAAAGGAATGGCACAGTTGACAAACCCTGCTTACTTCAGACCTTCAGCTGCAAAAATAAATAGCTGCTAATGTTTTGCTTTCCTTCTTTAGTCAGGAGAGATCCCAAAGAAATAGGTATTTATTTAGAGAGAAATGGTTTGATGGCTATGTGCAAAGATAGCAAACCATAATCCCCCTCAAAACAGAGACTTTTTACAGATCAGTTGCCTATGTCATCTCTAAAGATAAGGGACTTTAGGAGAAAATTTAAAACGGTTTATTTGCAGTCCAGGTGCAAATAGAATAGTTGAACGGGGTCTTTTAAAATTCTACTCCTGTGGACTTGGCAAAGTTTCCATGTTGGGAATTACTGGCAGCAGATCTGCTTGTTTAGCTCTCGGGATGTGTGTGAGAATGTCTCTCTTTTTTGTAAACACAAATTACCAGTTGTGCTAATTTTTCTCCTCTAATATGTGCCTGACTTTTTTCCTTCCTGGAAATGATCTGAAAACATCCTGAGCATTTAATTTCCCCCTTTATGTTTTTTTTATTATTTTTTTTTTAGTCCCCCTAATAAGAGGTTTTCCAGCTTCACATTAACATGATCTCAATAGGTTCTGCTCATCCTTACATATGCCAGACAAAACAATGTTGACAAAGCCTTGATTTAGGCACTGTGAAGCTCTCCAGACAGTCTGAATTGCACATTCACAGGGTCATAGCAGGCTACCAACAGTACAGCTTTGCATACTGCCAGTGGGGCTGGCCAGAGTGAGGATTACGTCTTGGCTTGTTCAGATGTTTGTAGGATTTTCCTGTACCAGATGGAAAATCAGACCTTCTCAGGATTGTGAACATCTTTCCCTTTGGTGACCAAGGACTTGAAGGTTCCATTCAAAGGCTGAGGCCTTCTGCTTTGCCAGCCCAGGAACTCAAGTTCCCACCTCATGTATGGCCTTATGACATTTGAGTTCCCTAACTCCTGCACCATGCCCCTTCTACAGAGGTGCTCTCAGAGACACTTCCAGAGCTGCTGCTCCTGCCCAGCCTGTGTGGCTGCCCACTGACAAGTTGGGGGCTGCCAGCCTGGGTCAGGGCAAGAAGCCAAACCACAGCTCTGCAGTTCAAGGCTGTCACAGGATCTGCAAACAGCTGGCCCTGCTTTGTTGTGTCTTAGAAGCAGCACTGCCCCCATGCACAGGCATAATCAGCTCATGCACCGGGGCCCGGGGTTAGAAAACATGTGATGTGGTCCAAATAAAACACCATTCTTTAAAACATAAGGCTGCCTGGTCAGGAAGGAAAAGTAGTATGTAAATGACTGGGAGATGTCAGCTTGTCTCTACAGGCAAACTCAAAACAGTGAGAAGTGGGCAGTGGTCCTGCATTGCTGGGGACTGGGGAAGGGGCAACTGGGGGCAGAAATAAATACTGCAGCAAGCCTTGCCACCGTACAATATGCGCATCCCAGAACCCTTGGTGGAATGAAAGTGCAAACCACACATCACTTACTGGGAGACATTCACGCAAGGATGCTGAGAGTGGAAAAGAGATAATAAACTTTAACAGTGCAGTTTTCACTAACAGCCTAGTATGTCTCTTGAGAAATAACGGTTGTTTCTAGGGCTGCTGCCCTCTTGCGAACGGTCAATAGCACAACATCCCCTCCCACCTTTGTGTTTTGATGATACACGGGTGAGTTATATGCTGTTACTCCCTAAAATTTTCCTAATTACAATACAGAAAACTGTGAGGGAAACCTGTTTTGGTTGCTTTTCCCTTCTAAATTCTATGTTGGGCAGAAAGAACCATGACAAGGTAACACAGCATCTGCCTTTCTTGTCAGCTGTTGTCCTTCAGGATTGAAATCTTAGTATGTGTCATGGGTGAGTATTGTAGCCAGAACAGCATGGCCTTCAGTGCAGTCTAGAAAAACAAGTATTTACACATCTTTTCTGCTATGTTCTGTAGCTTGTTTGCTGATAGCACTCAAGCTATCTTGTATAATGACAGCTTGTTAATGTCTATATAAAATGCACGCACTGCAGCGTCTGCAGTGCAGACAGACCCTGTCTGAGATACTGTCAATATTTAATCAGTAGGATTATTCTGTTTTGCAGGATATTTCAAGATGTTGCAGGATGTTTCACTCGTGCACTACATGTTTGAGAGAACACTGGAGTTTTTAAATTAAAAGCTGAAGGAATAAGGAAGAAGAAGGCTGCAGTTACACCTGAGAGGGTAGACTCATCTGAATTTTAGAGAGAGTTCAGAAGCATGAATTATGGGTCTGGACATAGCATCCTTCAGAACTGAAGGAATTCATGTTGTAACTTTGTAACTAGCTAAAAATGGTTGTTGGTCATGAAAAGGGAGATACAGATCCCCACTTCTTCTCATCTTCTTTTCTTACTGAAAAATGAGATTTATCTAGTAGATTTGGGGGATGCCATAAGACATAACTCTGTGTGCTGCTTGGGCTATATGTGAATCTCATGCCACTCTGCTGGATCACTGTTCATCTCACGTGTTTCTAGCCCAGTGCAGCATCTTGTCCCTGCATCACAACCCCACAAGCCAGGTGCAGACAGAGAACTCAAGATGTGGGTTTATAGTGTGGGATTAAGCAGCTGGAGATGTGCAAGTGGCAGGGCCATACACCCTGACAAAATATACAGTGTTCTGGGAAGCTCTTTAAAGAGAACTTTTGAGTCACAACATGGTTTTTAAGCAAGACATTTTGAAAAATATTTGTAGGTAAAGAGGGAAAGAAAAGATTTGTGTGATTCCTGTCTCTGATTTCAAAGGCAGATTATGTTTTCATCCATCCAAAGCCTGAAACCTGGCCTGTACTTTAGTCCCAGCACATGATGCTACATATTGTGTGTGTATGTCTGATGTTTGAACTTACACATCATTCAGATTATTCAGATTGAAATTTTTTGAAACTAAAATTTGATTCCTCAGTGGCAACTAGAACAGCAGGGATAAACAAGCTATTTATTCAAATATTATTCAAATAATACTTTCAAATGGAAAATATTCTGGTATTTGCCAAGTAATTTAGACACTGTAAACAAACTTTACAGAATTTTTCATTATTTCGTTATCCATTCTGTCATGTACACTCTTACTGCAGTTTATTCTGATTTCCAGCAGATGTCTTAAGTGCCCTAGGAATGATTAAGAGAGCTCTCATTTTATATTGTTTATCCATCAAAGTGAAAAAAGGAGAAAGCAGTCTTTCCTCTGCTTAATACTCTGGGTAAATTCACTTTCTGTGGCCTTACACCAGTGTTACCTGGTAGAGAATCAGGTTTACTCTGATTACATTCTCTAGATGCTTCATTACTGTAAGAAGAGCAGTTGCAGACAGACACCCATTAGGTTGAAAGTGTTTATACAACTGGGGTTTCAGAGTGGGTGATCATTTGTTCTGTCTTTGTAAAGATTTGTTTCCTGAAAATAATGCTATGGGGTCTGCCTGGATTAAATCAGCTTCACGTAGCAAGGTGACATGATTTCACAAGTTACATGGACATCTGACTGATTAAACTGACTGATTAATCTTCTAAGGATCTTTGAATCTTCATATCATGTATGTTTGATACCACTTCATTGCAGTGGAAGAATGAACAAGTTAGGTTTGCCTGGATTTGACATTCACTGCTGATGTTCATTCGGTGCATCTCCAGCCACAGAATAGATCATCTTTGCATTTCTTATACCTCTCTCTGCAGGGCCATGTTCCTTGCTAACATGGAGGCCTGCAGGTAATGTGGACCTGCCAGGTCTTAAGCTCTCTGATGCTCCTTGCACTGTGCTTCTCCCCATGCAGCCCTGGTAGCTCTTTGCAGCTGAATTTCAGTGCTGGCAAGCACAGGCTCAGTTGCAGCCATGTGCTGTGGCTCCTCCCCTCTCAGATGTGCTGGACAATCAAATAGAGGAGAGCTACTTTTCCATGGCTCTATCAAGCCTTGTGCTCTCCGTTGCTCAACAGACTTGCATGTTACTGGAAGGCTCTCAGCCCACAGAAATGGGGAAGGGGAAGTTCCTGTCAGTTAAATTCTCAATAGAGGCAACAGAGTTTTGCCTGCAGAAGGCAAACAGCCTTTATTCCTTCTGTGATAAATAATGGCAAAACACTTCAGGCCCATCTTCCCATGTAGAAGAAAAGTGGTGCCAGGTCACCAAAGTTGTACATGTACAGGTGAACCAGTAATTTTTGTGCAATCTGAGTCCAGTGTGCTAAGATGGCAAGACTGCTTCCAGGTATAAGCTGTCAGGTTTGCACAGTGCCTCTTGTTTCTGCAGTGCTACACACACTTAACAGCTTGGGGCTCCCCTAGTTTGAGGAACTTCACATTGCACACTGCCACTTGATGGAGATGCTCCCCAGGTTGCAAGAAGTGATTGGTCTCTATAAAGGCAGTCCCTTTGCAAGGGATCTATTATGTCCAGGAAACAGAAGAGCTAGATTTTCTACAGAAAGACTGGCACATTAATCTCTTGTGCAGGACCTGTAAAACAAGTGCTTGATTTACATGTCCAAGCTTCTTCTACAACCTGGCTCTGGCTGCAGGAGCTTGGCTGGCCTTTGCATGCTGCCTCTTCAGGGCCATGCCAAAGGCACATGAGTCCCCTGCAGCGTCAGAAGCAGCACAGCTGAAAATGCTGAAGAGCAGCTGTATTCCCCATGCAAGAATGCTCCATCTTCTACTTTATTTACTTGCTCCAGTAGTCTATAAAACTGGCATAAACCAATATTACATCCTCAAGAAGATAATTAGGTTTGGCAAGGTATGTAGTGTATTTTAATATGGAGAATTGAATAAGGATAGAAAAAAGGATCCTGTATTTTCTTCGCCCACAAATAAGTTAGAACATGGATATAAGTATTAATCCCTGAATTTTTAGTACTGCAGCTATGATAAGGTTCATTTAAAAGACCAATCAGCTTGATGCAGTCCGTATCAAAGATACTGGTAAACCCCTCTGGGATTTCAGTTTGTGTTGAGTTTATTATTTTAATGGGAATAAGGAAGGAAGTTTGCAACAATTATTCTCTTATTATCCTGTTTTGCGTGATGGTTAGCGAACAAAACACTGGCATGTAGAAACAAACACAGATCAAAAATCTCCTATGAATCATATTATGTAGGCTTTATTAAATTAACCTACAGTGCCAGCTAATGTGCTGCAAGAAAGACATGGAAATGAGACTAACATTTAATATGTGGACTGTGAAAATTGGTTAGAGCAAGCGCCATGCAGCACAGCCAGCAGCATCTATGTTTAGGTGAGCAGTTGTGTTTCGATCAATCAAGTGAGACAGTGAGACTTCAGAGATAAATTCCTTCTATAAATCTCCTGCCTCTCTAGCGACGTGCTGCAGAAACACCACCACTGATCATAGAATCATAGAATGGTTAGTGCTGGAAGGGGCCTCCAAAGGTCATCTAGTCCAGCCCCCCTTCAGTGAGCACGGATACCCTCAACTACACCAGGCTGCTCAGAGCAGTACAGGTCCAACATTGTTTGGCAATCAGACTTTGTTATGACACTCATTTTTACAGCCCAGTGTGCAACAAACACCATTTCCCATCTGATCCCCAGAAGGAGCAATCCCAGTTTCATGCATGAGGTGAATATAAGACATAATAATGGCTGGATCTGCAGTCTCACCTGAATCCAGGCATGGCTTAATGGCAAAGGCTGGGTTCAGGGAACTCAGTTGCCTGAGTCAACTCAAAAAACTCCTTTCCCTCTGTGATGCTCTCCTATTACTCAGATATGAGTTGAGCTAATAAGACAATAGAAAATGCTTATAATGGCCATATTCAGTGTTGCCTCAGGTGCTGAGCTAACCTAGTTGATGAGAAAGCCATAAACATGTATTTTCCCTCAACTACAGATACTTCTATAGGGCTTTGCTGGCAGGGTCTCAGCTGAGGACATTCAGCATAAGAATCTGTGCATCTCTTTTGCTTTGGAGCAGGTATGACTGGGGACATGTCTTTCAGCCATGGGGGCAAAACTCCTAGTTCAGTTGCTAAGTTTAGTTAGGATTCTTTCACTATGTGGAGAACTGTTAAGTCCTTAAACCATATGGTAGTATTATGGCATTGGACAGGTCGCTCAATTTCATTTTTCCTTTTTACAATAGAAATGGTCCAGGAACTCAAAGGGATGCTTTTAGATGACCAGTGAGATACTTAGCAAGTTACATGTGACTTGGTTCACCTGTTTTTGGGTTGTTGGTTTGTTGGTTGGTTTTTTTTTCATTACTGTGGGTATTTCTAATAAATTGTAGACACTAGAACATCAGCAAAGAAACAGAAAAGTAACCTGACAAAGCAAACTGACTTAGAAAAACACTTGTCACAATCTCTCTTCTGTGTTGGCAAAAAAGAGATTTCTTCTAGAAGCCTCTGGAAAACATCACTGCTGTGCCACATTCTCCAGGCCATACAATGCCTGTATGACCAGAAGACACCCCAGTCACCATTCAGCTAACTTCACCCACCAGCTTTTACAAATACTGTTTGGTTATTAGTTTCTCACCTGGCCAGCCCAAGGGCTTGTCATTGCAGTGAAAGTACAGAAATCCCTATCATAAATAATGCATCTGGCATTTCTGCCATCTCTCCCTCTTAGGGCAGCTAAGGTGCTGTATCATTTTTCTGCTGCACTATCTAGTGAAACGCCTCTCATGCGCGAAATGTATTTACAAAGATTTTCCAGCAGAAGAGCACAAAATGATTTGTACTGGAACCTGCAACTTATCAGGAAAATTATGTCTGGCAGAACATAGCCCTTTCCCAGGTCTGGCAGTTGCAGAGGCAGAGCTGCTTCCAGCAGGGCTGCAGGTAGCAGGAGGCTGATTGGTGGCAGCTGGACCTTAGACCTGGGACCAGCAGAGAGCCCCTATGTCTGGTTGGCATAGCAGCTTGCTGGTGGGGATGGGTGGGTTCAAATAGTTCACAGCTGTAGCTCTAAGAGCAAACCTGCCCCCATATGACAGAAACATACATTCATCTTCTATCTCTCTCATCATCTGCACTGTTCTTACACCACCTTCCAGTTTCTGCATAGCACATTGGTGGTGAGGTGCCCAACACAGCAATGTTACAAATAGCAAAGATCAGGGCAGTGTTCAGAAAACCAGCCATTTGCTGCAAAGGTAGTAGAGGTGCAGATAGGTCAGGTAAACATGATAGGAGTGACTTGGAACGGCAACCTGAGCACAATCAATCAGCACAACAGCTCAGACTGAGGAGATAAAGATATATTTGCATGTATATTCTAACCTGTTCTCTCAAATGAACATGCCTGCTTAGATGTTACCAATTGCTTGGAAAACAAGGTGCGTTGATGCAGATAGAAATTATTGTGTGCTGATTGTTTTGGCTCTTTTTGGACAGAAACAAAGCACCAGGTCACACCAAGGGAATGAGGTGCTTCCAGGAGAAATTCTTGCATGTTTCTCCAGGAGCTGGAAGTTCCAAGTGTGTGGTGTGCAGGTAATCATGGCCCCCCAGAAGAAATTTCTCTGACAAAAACCAAACAGGATTAATCACTAAGCTCACAGAAAATGAGAGGGGAAGCACAAAATGAAAGATGAGGTGAGACCTGGGATGCTCAGTATCCTGGGATGATTTTTGCATTTTATCTGGCTAGATGCCTGTGGCATCCCTGCTTGCCTTGCAGCAGCCTTTGTTAGATTGTATGACAGCTGAGTATAGGTGGCCCAGTGGGAAACCTGGTAAAAGTCAGAGCTTTACTAGTAATCACAGAGAGTTTGCAAAATACTATGGCTGGTTTTTTTCAGCCTTATCCTGACCCTGTGATTAGGGATACACTCTTCATTATTTGCTTATTAAAACCTGAAAAGAGAGGGCAGAAATTTATGCAGCTCCTCTTCACAATCAGCAGGTGTTCATATGAGCTTTTGGATTATAGAGCAGACACAGTAACTACTGCAGTGAGATTTTCCAGGGAAATCACAGGCTTTAGAACATGTCCTGCATGACTGGAATGAACCAAAGTTAACATTTCATCTTTGTTGAGATATTGAATTGAAGTTCATCACACCATTTCTTCCTTTCATGTAGGGAGACCTTTAAAGGCACGCACTCAAGTACAGGCTGAAGATAACCTGTAAAGTTTAGTAACTGGAATCAGCTCTTCAAAGGAAAAGGTGTAAGCCTCCTTGCAGTTAAGACCAAGACCCAGGGAGACTGGTATTTTAGATTCAATCATGTCCTCCTGCTTTCTATTAGCTAATTTGATGATGGCTGTTTTGGATCCCATTTTATTTCCTTAGAGTATCTTCATTTCTGAAAGAAACTGTCTCTCTGGGGATAATTTGTGTGTCAATCCATCTCCCAGTGCAATGTGAGTGCTAAAATTCTGGAAAATAGTTTCTATCTGTATCAAAATAATTTCTTGGCAAAATAATTTCTCGGCACACTTCAAGAATGGTGCTTATATAATGTTTTGAATTTCTTAAACTGTAACAATTCAACAATTTGTATCAAAACTGTTTATGTTCTGTAAAGTAGCACTCTTGACCATTTTAATAAACTCCATGTACTCTATAATGAAGAAAAAATAAAAATCTTTGATTATCCCTCCAGTGACCAAAAAGGAAAATAAGATCTCAAATTTTCCTCTTAACCAATTCCATCAGTACCCTAATGTGACCATAATACTACAATAAAACACATAAGTCGAGGATAATGCTATGCTCAATATTTTATTTATATTTTTATGTAAACATAATTTGCTTTGTAGGCACAATATAACAAAAGCTCTAAAGCAACAAATACAATTAAACAGTGTTTCAGTTCACTTCAATCAGGCTTAAGTTAAAGAGAAGCTTTCACAGTTCCTTTAAGGCAAATTGAGAAATAATTTATTTCACTTGAAACTATCCAATTGTCTTTGAGTTGTTTAAACAACACTGTCAGTAGTAAGCACAAACCTTCATTTCTTCTACAGCAAGACTCGGGTCAGTAAGAAGTCTCAGCATCGTCATCTTCTATAGCATGGTCTCTGCCACTTCAGATGCACTACTACTGTTTGTGGTATTCTAAAAGTTACTTAGGGCTTTGTGGGCCAAATTCTGCTTCCAGAACAGATACCTGAAAAAATTCCATTTGTTTCAGTAGTAACCTTCATATATGCCATAGTAATACCAGTAAAACACAGAGTCGAGTTCAGCTTGCTGATGGTGATACTTATCTGTGTTGCACTTTGTTAGATCCAGAAGTACTCCTTTGTACTCACTGCAATGACCTGATATTCTGCTGATCAGAAAATGGCCCTAAAATTGTTATGAATTAGCGTGAAGAGTATTTTTGCCTTGCTAACAAAACTAGAAAGAACTAGACAAAATTATTCATTGGATTGTTGTCCCTATGGTGTCTGTGGCTATGATCAAGATCACCCATCTCCTTTTGTCTCGAAGGGTAATTTCACTGTAGAGCCAACCATAGTGCAGTTTGTAACAAGAACAGATTTGCTATTCTGCTTGCCCTACTAATTTAAGGCCTTAAGAATGCCACTTTACTGCCAGCTCAAAGGTCACCAGCAATATTGCTCACTTTGGCATCAAATCAAGATTCCTAGTTATGTTAAGGTTTGTTGCAGGACAATATCATTACACTAACTGCAAAACAAAACTGGGCATGTTTACTACCAATGTCAGCTTATGAGTCATGAAAACTTAATGGCCTTTTCTTAAATGCCCAATTCGCAAGTCCAATACATGGAAAATTTTCATTGAATTATATTTTTTTTTTCTGTAGATAAAGTCTCTGTTTGGGCCTGATATGGCACTGGAAGTGTAGGTAAATACAGCTCAAAAAGAAAATCAATTCTAGTGAAGCTCTGAATCAGTGTCTAGAAAAAAATGAAGTTCTGATTTGATTAGTATTTCAAAAGCTTTTTTTTTGGCTTTTTTCTCCAGTAATTTCTTCTTATTATTTTTGAATTTTTTTAACCTAAGGGAAACTCCTTCAGAATGAACTTTCTGCACAATTATCTGGTATTAGAACAGCAACTTCATGAGTACAGTGTAAGAGATGGATGTTAATATTCAGGCAACAAGATGAAACAAACAGAAAAAAAAAAGACCAAAAGAGATTCTTCTAAAACCACACATAAAAGTCTTCCAGATCCACAAGTTCTTTCACGTTGCAACAAGCCTGATAAGCCCTCCCTCTCCTCTATTCTGTATTAGTTTGTAACTTCTATCACTATAAGGTACTTTTAGACTTCGGTGAACAACTAGCCATGCTTGGGGAAATACCTTTTTTTGGAAAAAAAAGTCATTTAAGATATATGGCATTATACAAGGTGTCTGACATTCCTTTAGCATTTCTAGTGTAGGTAATTACTGCAGTATTTTAAAAATATTTGTTTTAACAATACAATTGAGGACCTGAGTAACTGCTGCTTGGATAGGTGAAACATGGAAATACTTGCTTTTGTCATTTTTACATATAGATTCCACTAGTGGGAGGTAGATAAGACTAGCTGGTCTTTGAATACTTGATCCTGCAAATAACTGCAAACATAACTGTACATATGGAGCAGAGCTTTTGATAGAACAACTCAGCTAGATAAAGTTATCCCTGTCTATAATTTCTGATGGAATTAAGGCCTAAAACTCATTTTTAACAGGGTTAACTTCTGTAGGAGTTCAGCTCCAGCTTCATAGCTGATCAACACCATTAGTGATTTCAGAGCAGAAAATTCTGTCCACACATTTCTTTCCATATGATGAGTAGTCCTTACCAGTATGATTTAAAAATGGAATTCAGAATTTGTTTGGATTTTGGACACAGATGAGTCAATATGTCCTTAACAGAAGATGTTGATCTGTCAATGACAATGCTAATTGCTACAAGAATTAAAGTTCTGTGTCTAAAAAGAGTGTCTCATGACCTTGTTTACCTGTAACATACAGAGCAACAGTTCAGATCAACAGCAAAGCGTGAGAGTTGGCACTCTGAATGAAGCGTTTAAATACTGGTGCTTATGACTAATGTGATTATACAATGCTAATCAAAGTCCCTCAATTAATGATTTCTTATACAATGTCAGATTCCACAATTCTAAATGAGGTATTTTTGAAAATGAAGACAGGACTGCTTATAAAATGATAAAGCATGTCTGATGAAAATGAAAACCCATCTTTTTTTTGCAACTTTTATCTGTGGTTTCTAAAAGGAAAACTATTTTAACACTGAAAATCCAAAAAACTTAAAATCCTCTCTCCAGTTACTATAATCTTCCAGACAGCAAGTGGGGAATTATTTTTTGTTACAGTTTCCAACTTGCAAAAAAATCCCAATCCCCAAATAACTTTATGCAAAATGTAGGAATCTGCATGAGAAAGATGCCCATCTAAAATTACACAGTAACTTTTAAAGGCTTTTAAGCCAGAACAGAAAAATCCATGAGACTCCTACAGGGAAATTGGGTATTACACAGGAATGTCATAATACTGCACTGGATGAGAATGGCACTTGAGTTCAAAACAACAATGATCAACAGCTCATAGCTCAGCTGACTGCAGACAAATACAACACACACTGTACTACAGCATTTGTTCACTGATGCACAGAATAGATTTCCCAGTCTTGTTCCCTTCTACTTCATCAATCCTGCTTCCACCACCTCTGGCTCTTACTGGATGAATGGCATGCGCTCTTTATTCTCATTGTCCCCTTCATGGTCTTCTTCCTCCTCTCCAGCCTCACTTGTCTCTGTGCTGTCGTTGGCCATCTGTAGGAGAGAAAATGAGGATCACATCCCAAAATCCAATCACGTTCTATTATTCATTCTTATTTTAGTTTGACTCATTTGGTAAAGTGACTTGAAAAATGAAAGACATGGTAGCAATGTGAACATAAACATCCTGTCTGTGCAAACCCTTTGTTGGTACTACCCCACTTCCAGCTAAAATTGTGAGCTGTTCCCTCCCGGCTTTACAGCTGAATTATGTAACAGAGAGTGCCTTTGTAGGACAGTTGCACAAGCAGACTGATCTGTGCACTTGTAGCAAATCAGCTGTTAAAGCTCTGGGACAGGAATACAGCTGTGTAGGAAGTTTACAGAATGTGAGAAAGCTCTGGTTTACAACTCCTTCTGCATCTGCTCTTCCAGAAACAGGTAATGCTATTCTTCAATGCCAGCTCATGGATGGGATCGGGTCCCACATGAGGCAAAATGTCATGAAAACTCAAGAGAGCAACTGTTTTATAGAAAATACAGTGAAACTTTTTAGAGCAGTAGATATGTAGATGCTGGCAGAATATATCCATGATTTGCTCATGAGAGCAAATCTTGGATCACAGACTGGGAAGAAACTGCATTTTCACATTTTATTACGATGCCTGTACAGGTAGCAGGCAACTGGAGAAATTTGTAGTTCAGGGTGGGAATTAAAGAGCACACAGTGTTTTTTTTCACATGAGAATATTTATTACAAGCTGTGTAAAGGTGCAAGACTTTCTTGGATTTCACCTTGTTAGTTTGACTTGTTTCTGGAGGCAGACCAAGCGTCTCATTAACAGAACAGGGGGAGTGTTTAACAGCATAGATTAGTGTGACTGAATTCTCTTATACACCAACATTACCTTTCTTAGGACAGAAGATTCTTGTATTAAATCTTAGAATGCTTTGTTTTAGAAGGGACCTTTAAAGGACTTCTAGTCCAGTTCCCCCTGCAGTGAGCAGGGACATCTTTAGACCAGATTGCCCTCTCCAACCTGACCTTGAATGTGACTGTACACCATGTATGTAGTGCTTTGCACTCACCAGGGGAGTGGGAGCTTTCTCCACATCCAGAATTAGTTTTCCTATATTTCCTCGGTCATGGATTCTCTGCATGGCCTCCTTCACCTGAAAGAAAGATAAGCTATTAATAATTTTCAGGTACACACTAAGAGAAGGCTGAATTCCTTTCTTCCCAGAACAGCCAATACATTTAAGTCATGCTAGGTCATGTGCAAGGTCATTCAAACATCTGCTTAAAGGAAAATAAATAAACATTTTTCAGTGAATTTTTAAGGCCTGATTTTTGTGTTTGCCAAAATGGGATCAGAACCTTGATGACAGTTTCTGAATAGTGTGACACATACGTGATGTTAATGGAGTACCACAGGTTATGGTTAGCTGAGGTACAGAGAGAAATAGAAGCTCAGGGTGTTAATCCCTACAGGTTGTTTGTTAGATTTTCTCTTTACCTGAAAAAGTAAAAGCCTTACTTTCACCAAAAGCATGAAATGTTTTTTCTAATTGACCTATGGTATTTTTCAATTATTTTGTTCTGAGTTCCTACAGAGGGAATGCTTTATCCAAGCAGTGGCAGTGATTAATGTAATATCGTGGTTCTCACTGCAGAAGCAAATATTTCTTACCCTACTTTTTACACTTTTTTTCAATTTAATTAAGTAGTGTCCTACAGTAGACATTTAACAGCTGGCTGCAACTAGCACATGTAAGAAAGGAACAAAAAGCTTAATAAGCTATTGCACTGGATAGGGGCTTATATTGATGTATGAAGTTTCAGAACTCATGAGAGCTCAGTCTTGATGAACTTTCGTGTGTGTTGCACTGAATGCTCAATATGCAGCATGCAGGCCACTATTAAATCACTGAAAATGGGAGGATGTCAAGAGCTTCCTCACTTTCATGGTGGGAAGCCTCAGGAACTGAGATTGTACACATAAAGGCTCTTTCATATCCTCATCACATTGTCTTTTGACAGCATAACAGGACATGTTGAGACAAGAAAGAGCTTTATGTTAATAGGATCTACTGCCTGTGACACAGTTTTATTTAATATTTTAAGAATAATGGCATAGAAGTTTGAAACAATATGCTGACTTGGAAACATGTGGGTCTCATAGTACATTTAAAAGCCTAAATTAGAGTTCAGATACCTAAGATAATTACTGAATGTCTAATACAGAAGGAGGTGTGATATTTTTAAAGACAGTAAGCAAATACAGCTTTCAATTTCTAATTAAATTTAATGGATACTGGGCACAAGTTGTCTGTACCAGCTGTCAGCCTTATTTTGAAAGCTGACTGTGGTGAACTCAATATTACAATATAAGTTTGCAAATTGTAAAAAATAGTCAATACCAGACTTAAAAAAAAAAGGAAAAAAAAAAGCTGTTAGAACAAAAGACAAATTGCACTGCAAAACACAATGACTTTCTAACCTAGGGCATAATTGTAAATTAACTTTGGAAAACGCAACCTTATGAATCCCATTGGATAGAAGATTGACCTCTAAATGTAGTCCACAAAATCACACTAATTTTTATGAAGTCACTTTATAGCACAAACAATACCTAATTATCCTGTAAGACTTGTTCTGCACTATGGATAACATTCCTTTAAGAACATCCAACAAAGACTCTGAAGAAGAAGCAGCTGCTGTAGTATTTATTTTTTAATGACTCTTATTAGTCAAATGAAGCTTTTAGGAGTCTGTAGCACAGCATAAATACCCAATCTAGATGTGACAGAATTGGAGAAATCTGCAAACACCTTTGCCTGTCCACTAAAATTCATTGCCAGAACATTATGCGGAAAGCAGAGTGTACAGGTTTCATTTTTATTTGTACCATATCATTTTTAGAAAGGCAAATTTGAGAAAACATGCTTTCCCTGCATTTTCCATATGCACAGTATCAAATTTAAGACTCTGGAGAAAGACTCAGGCATTGTTTCCAGGACACTTCTAAGTAGCCTGCAAATGCAAACAGCAGGCTGAGGAAAGGTAACAATAGAACTTACAACAGTAATAGTGGCTATGGAATCCAAATGGAGCTCTTAAATATATACAAAATTTGGAAAAAAAAAAAAAAGTTTGAAGAGCTGATACATCTGTACATTGACTTAAATAACACTGCAGCTTACATACCCAAATTAGTCAAATTCTGTACTAGTGCAATGCCATCCAATACACTGTATATGAGTTGAGAACATAAGCTATTTTATAAATGATTTTATGTTTATGGCTGCTAACAGTCCACTTACTCAACCAAGACTACAACTACTTGTTTCCCAAGGTGCCTGAATGTTAAAACCATTCCCTCTTATACTATAGAGGCTAGAAAGCACTAAAACCCTTCCTTGCTATGCAAGTATGGTTAAGGCTTGAGTTTTCTATGCAGACTATTTTAAGGCATTTACTTTTCCAGGTGAACATTTCAGCGCTCCGTGTAGTCGGCCTTTTGCAGAGTATGATGTGGAGCTTCTGCCAAGTCTGTGCCTGAGCGTTTGCACACTAGCAATGAAAACAGAGAATCACTCTGCACTTGGTTAAAATCAGATCCAGGATTAACTAGTAACACAATGAGGCACATGGAAATCCTGGAATTCATTGAAGGTTCTCTGAAGTGGTATACTTTTGGTTCAGAAGATATAACCCTTCCAGTAGCAAGGATCAAAAGGGTTTCCCTTTTTTTTTTTTTTCCTGAATTGCATCTTGTACAACTGCCTTAGTACTAGGGTTTTTTTTCCTATGTTCTCTCTAGATTTTTCTTGTTTGTTTTTAGTACTGTTTTCCCCAGGTGAGATTATTAAGCTGGACAGATATCTTTTCTGGTGTTTCATCTTAAGTTATTCTTTTCAGGTTGCCACCTCTACTGTCCTGGTAGTCATGGCACTGATCCTTCAATTTGCTGAAACCTGCAACTGAGGTAAGAAAGTTAAGCTGGGATTCCCATTACAGAACAAGCCTGAAAACTGTACTGAGACCATGAAAAGTTCCTGATTAGAGATGTTTTCCTGGATGTAAGTCTGACTCTTTATAAATAATATATATGTGAATCAAATAGTTATGCTCCAACTTTGTATTGCTACAATCAAGCCTCCATTTATGTACCCATTTTACTTCAAACCGATTTGTTGGCTGCTCTGTATTTGCAATCAAGAGCCAACAGTAATCTCCACTGAGGCATTCATAAATGCTTGCTGACATTCAGTTGCCTCTGGAACACTCATTTTGTTGTTAGAATACAGAAAAAGCAGTCTACTGCTTTATAAATACAATAAAAGTTCAATGGAAAATGTATTACTAATTATCTGTTGCACCGTTGCACAGTATGAAAGATAAATGCAGCCTGCCTAAGAAATGGATGCTATTTTCAAGCCCTTGGATATTATTTAAGCATAATGATCCATTTCTGTATTTAGATCTTACACAGAACCAATCTCAGGAGTAAAATAAGAGCAACTGCAAAGTTGGAACACTAAACCATTCACTATGCCAATATAACACACTGGGGGCTTTAGGCCCACGTTAGTAATATGGATGTTTAGTAGGAGAAACAATGAAGCCAGTATGCCATGTGGAAACATTCCACGCCTAGTAGAAACGTCAAAACAATGTTTTCATCATCCTACATGAAGCAGTTAATCTCAGTAATATCATTAATTTTACCTTTTTTTTTCTTCAAGTTATACATTTACTTGAGAGAAAAAAAAGATGAATTGGTGCAATAGAAGAGTGCATGTTCTTTTGCCTCTGTGAGGCTGGATGCAGTTTGTTGTCCACACTGTCATCTACAGATTACAGTTTCATTTGTGCAGACAACTTCTTTATACCACCCCCACAACTCTCACCTAAGGCAGGTTTATTGGATGGTGGCAAAGGACTCTATACTGGGTCTCCCTGAGGTACATTAAGGATTTCTGTTTACAATAAAGGAATCCTTAATTCCCCTTTTTGGTAAATTAGGTTTTAGTATGAAAGGCTAAAGAACCTCATGCCACGGTTATAAATTTAATCCAAGCCAAAAGCAAAATTATTTCAATTATCTCAGTGTAATCTGTCAAACTCACCAATTGTTCTAAAGCTGTATCATCACATGTTGTCAAAAAGGTGATCAGCACCCAAATAAAGGGAGTATCTCTCACCTCCAGATAAGCACAATGGAACAGGGCATCAATTTAGTTTATGATCTACAACCATAATTTTCTGCTCTCGTTAGTTCCACACCTTTAGGTTCACTATTGCTGTTTATTTTTACACATCATATCAAAGAATCACCTTTCATCCTCTGTTTACACATTGAAAACATCTAAGGTTCCAACATGTCAAGACTGTTCCCGTCTAGCCATGAAATAAAACCCTGTAACTTTCTCTGCCAAGGTCACCCCAAAGTTTTACTTTTCCAGCTATGTCCCTTCGCTCTTTAATTCTTCAACTGATTGTACAGACTAAAAGCAAATGTAACAACATTTACTCTCTGCACTCGGCCATAAACCAAAGTCTTTTCTGCCCATATCACCTCCTAGAAGCACTTCTAGCCACTATTATTTTAAACACTTGCACATTTTTTTTCTTGTGCTGCATTTACACATAAGAAAGAGTCCAACAAAGCCAAAGTCGTACTTTACTGACTCTTTACAGTATGGATTTACAAATGGCAATGGCACTTCACGCATCAGATTCTTAAGCCTCTTTTGGTGTGTAGGTGGGAGGCTGAAAACAGCTGATTTGAGAATTAGCTGCCATAGTCACGAACACTTACACTCAACTGGCTCGTGCCATGTGATGCTCTTGTACTGTTTTTGAAGTAGGGACTGTGGCTTAGTGGCATATTTATGATGTCAACAGAATCCCCAGCTGATCATGTGAAAGCCTGCTAATCACAGCTGTAGCACACAGATACAGTAACAGCACCTTTTAACCATCTGTAATTGTAAAGCCAGTTTCATACATAAGTAAAACAGGTGGTACAAAGCATTTTGCGAAGAAGTAATAGCTTTATCCTGAGGGTCTCCTACTTCCATTCTCTGAAGAATGCAGGGACTAAGGAAGAAGCACCCACTTAGGAACAGAATCATGTCTTTTCTCAAAAGTTTTGTTTAAGTATACTGTCGATAAAATGATTTAAAAGTTCAGGAAATAAAGAAATAGCAGTAATGTAGAAGCCAAATGTAAGAACTGCAAAAATAATTTAGGTTATTGTCTAAATATACAGGCATGTGCTAGAACTTAAATATTAGAAGCCTTGGTTCAGAAACATGTTGGAAAATACAGAGAAGTCTCAGCTTGTCTTACAGGACCTTTCTAACATTAAGCATGACCTTTGGTTTGGTATTGTGTAGAATAGGCCCAAAAGCTGCTTAGTGGTGCTATTGTGAGATTCAGTAAATATTGGAAGGGGAAACATGCAGCATGACAGCTACTTTTTGAGGAGAATTTTAATATTCTGGTTGTATGAACAAACTGCACTCCCTGTTCCACTGATGCAACTTCCCTGACATAACTAGGTTGTGTGTGAATGAGAACAGCAGGTACTTGGAGAGGATAACTCTCAGTTGATTAAAGAATATCAGTAGTGTTCAGCAGGCTTAAATTATTCAAACATAAGATCTGTAAATTAGTATTAGCCTTCAAACATGGTTTTCACACTAGTCAGCACTTTCTGACCACTCCTCTAGTCTTGGCAGAGAATGAATTCTCCATTAGAAAAACTCAGTGTTTTCCTTATGAGAGCTCCCCACTATTATCCTTGCCCTCATGCTCTAGATTCAGATACCAGGAGTTTACCTTCTGTTTTACTTCCATGCAGGCACTCTCAGACAGAGAGAAAAGCTGTCTGCAAAAGCATTCCTTACCAATAATTAATTCCTCTCCTGCTCACTGTTGTGTGTCTGAGATGCCTGCAACTGCATCATGTCTGCAAAATCACATGGACAGAATCTCCATGGTGATCGTGTCATGTGGTATGCAAAGATCAGCTGGCTAGTCAAGGTTACTTTGGCAACCCAAGTATCACAGGTAATGATCCAAATCTTGATCAGATTTATGAAAGAACACTGTTTCAATGAGCCCAGAGCTATCACAATTAGAATTAAGAACATATATATGCATAATATTTAAGCATCATTTGTATGCAGTAATAAAGAAAAAGATGGATGCTGCAGTCTATTCTAGCTGAGATGGTGCATAAGCAAAGATTTAGTATTAAAGCTTTCATCAGTGCTGTAAGATGTGATTTTTACTATCAGACTTACCACTGTGATCTATTACAAGGCTATGCTACTTTTAATATAAATAAACTGTGAGCTGCATTATAATTACTCTTCTCAGACAAGGAGAAAAGTTTTCTTTCATGTCACTGGTATATGTGGCTTTTAAAACTGAACACAGCACTCCTGTGTTTCTGTTGGAATAAAGTTAATTTTCTTCCTAGTATCTGGTACAAGGCTGTGTTTTGAATTTAGGATGAGAATAACTTCGATCATGTGTGGCTGTTTTAGTTGCTGCTAAGCAGTGTTTACACTAAGTCAAGGACTCTAGCTTCTCATACTCCATACCATATGACATCATGTCTAGTACATAAACTGGGGGAGCTGGCTGGGCATTAATCAACAGGTGGTGAAAACCTGTATTGTGTATCACTTTTGTATATTCTATTTATTTCTTTCCCTTCCCTTTCTAAGCTATTATCTTTACCTCAAGCTGTAAGTTTTACTCCTCATCCATTTCTCTCCCAGTCCCATGGCAGAGATGGAGGGAGATGGTGGGAACAAGCAGCTCGGTGCTGCTTAATTGCTCTCAGGGTTTAGACCATGACACCTGCATACATGCAAACAGAATGTATTTTTTAAATCCCTTTCTCTTCTCCATTGCTATTCACAGCTGCAAACAGTAGCTCTGGCCTCTATTTCCTTCTGCTGCCTGTCAGTGAGGAGAGACCTTTTCACTGGAATACCTTTTAGCCTCACTGTATGTTTCCATGGCAGCAAGCCTAAACCAGACTCAAGATAAGACAAACGTCAAAAGAATAAAAACTGATGCTACAGGCAAATTCTGTCCAAGTCCTCCCTCAGCTACTGAAGATATCTATTAAGTTATACATCTCTTAGATGGAGAGCTACAGCTGCAGAACTGTTCTGTTTTCACTCTTTCTTTATTCCTATAACCTCCTGCTGACATCAGTATTTGTTTTGCTTCAGTAAAATTCAAAGAAAGAGAGATTTAAAGTCTTGTAATTACAGAAAACTAAGTCAAATCTTGCCAGCTTTAACTTACGGACTCAACGGGGATAAAGCAGAAAAAAGTCAGAACTGACATCAAATTAAATATTTAGAA
The DNA here is from genome assembly GCA_024611195.1 of Ceyx melanurus. Taxonomy (NCBI): domain Eukaryota; kingdom Metazoa; phylum Chordata; class Aves; order Coraciiformes; family Alcedinidae; genus Ceyx; species Ceyx melanurus. The sequence goes on along the minus strand of JANHGL010011745.1, from coordinate 38,849 downwards.
GTACCAAAGAGTAGTGCCTTGATTATCAATTTAGTGAGAGCTTTCCTACTCCATAAAAGGGGAGAAAAGACCTTGAAATTTCAGCAGAGAATTCCAGCAAGTTAGGTCAGCTCAGGGTTATTCAGCACTTTGACAATTAAAGATGAGAGTTTTGGTTGCAAGCAAAGTGCTATAGAAAGAATATCTCTATAGGACTACATGTATTCTCTCAGAAAAGCCTGCACAGTGAGCAGGTTGGCTATTTTGGATTTCAACTGGCACAAAACAGATTTTCTCATTATCACTTATTACTACCATAAGCTTTAAGAAAAAGTATTACTATAGGAAATAATTACTTTATTACTTTCAAAGTCAAGGGTTTTTTCTGAAGGATAAGAGAGTGGTGAGGAAACCCCTGGAACACACTCAGAAAAGCCACATCTTGTGAATCAGAATGAAGCTTTAGGGATCCTGTAATGGAGTTTCTGTCAAAATGGCAATAAAGCTAGAACTCCTAGACCTAAACTGCTGCAGCAGTTTGTCTTACTCAATAGCACAACACAGGCATTTTAAGCCTATACTGATATTAACCAGCCTGAAGACACACATAGTGTTGTGTGGAAGGGATACAGAACTATTATGATAAAGAAGTTTCTCAAATGCACTGACCAAAGGGGCATCCTGCCTACATCACACTTCTGGTTGCCACTATATACCTCTGAGCCACTGACTGCCAGCTGCTGCCTCAGTCTTTGGGATTTCTGGTAAAACTTACAGTAACACGGTCACAATTTAGACGAGGAAGATGGCTTTAAGCACACCAAAGCCATGAGTGGAGGAGCTCAGAATCCATCACCTTTATGGCACTTTTCTCCATTCTAAGCCCCAGACACTCCTGAACCTTGGGATATTCAAAAGTGTAGTGTTTCAGATTCCACGCTAGTGAATCTGATTTGGTCCACAGCAGCAGGACTTCTACTGGGAGAAATTCCTTTGGCTGCAAAAGAGTTTTGGCAGTTGCAGGCAAAAGAAACAGGCCCTCTGTATTTGGTTAAAATGCAGCAGTTTCCTGTCTAAATTGAATTTGTATGTCATGTTCAGTTTGGTGTATTCCATTACAATTTGTTATAACAGTTTATGGCAGGAAATCAAGTTTATTACATTCAACCATGCAATTAAAAACAAATACATTTTATATTGTTATTGACTATCAAGCACAATGACATCAGTTCTTAACCTTTTGCCTCAGCAATGTTGCTTTCTGATTTCTTTGAAAAAAAGCATTCAGTGAAAAACTGTCCCAACCCACAAGTATGTCTCATTTGTTCCCTTTCACATAAGCATGTTAGAGTGTCATTAAACTCTCCCCCTCCTCCACCCCCAGAACATGCAGACTTAATTATGAGCATACTGCTTTGTGTAGTGGTGTATTGTTTTTCTAATTACTATGCCTAGACTGTAGAAGGTGAATGTTGTTAATCTCCTCTGCCACAGCCTTGCAGCAGCAATCCTGTCTGGTTACTTCTCTGTGGGAATCTGGCAAGCTGAGATCCCTCTTCACACACAAGTGAGAGATCAGACAGCCTTTCTGCAACTATGCTGTTTCACAGCCACACGAGAACTCCATGTCTGAAATGCTTCCAGAACCACAGCCTTTTTTACACAGACTGTCTAGACACTTGCAGGACACCATTTAGACCGAAGAACCTTTGACACCATATTCTGAATTACCTTTGTGCTAATGACCTTCAAGGTGTTACAACTCAATCCATGTCAGAGTTAACTGCCTCTGGGCACATGGGCACAAACACTGCCAATTTGGAGGGAACCCAACAAATGAGTTTGCAAAATATTATGTGATTCCTGAATGTCTGAGTATCTTGAGCATTTATCAAGAATTAGTGGAAATTCTGCCATGTTTGTCTTATGTGTATGCACTTACACCACAATATAAATGAAACATCAAAGACTGGGCTCTTCTCTGCAGGGTCTTTGCTTCATCTGAACAACACTTAGGACTATGGGGCCCCAATTCCCAAGGCTTCCAGGCACAGCAGACTTCACATTATTAACAGTGTTAAACTTTTGTGGTGACAGCACTTGTGGATATTATTTGTGGTTTTAACACTGTATGGCTTTGTGCAAAATTTGAATTACATGCCTTGATTTGTCTTTACAATAGACACTATTTAAACAGTCCACAGGAACACTGCTGTGTGCATCAGTCAGGTGGCCCCTTATACCAGACCACAGCTTTAGTGTATAGGCTATCACAATTTTTAGTGTTCAGAGTCAAATAATGTAAGAAAATTATTCTAGAAAGATCCAAGTGCCTGTTCTATATGCAGAAAAAAAGTGTCCATCCAACTAAAGTTCCCCACTATCCTTAGAAAATGATAATTTAATCATACTATGTATTGTAGTGTTATAAAAATCTCAAAGCTTTAAAACTTTAAAAGTCCTGTGACAGGGAATTTGGATAATCAGAAAAAAAAAATTCCAGATCAGAACAACCTAATAACCAGGTGGCATCAGAACAGAACTGTACACAGTGTGGCTGCTACCATTACTAAGTGTCCATGACCAACTTTCACAGCCTTTAGGCAAACTGCACAAGTCTCTTGGTGAATTTCAAGAGTGGACTTAAAGCACAGCCTGGATGGGCTTCCACTGTCTGGGATATTCATTCATTTGCCCTCTAAGGAGTAGTGAATTGGTCCACATTGCAATGATCCAGTAACCAATCCCAAAGTGCCTAAGGTAGAAAGAACTTAAGACACTGGAATATGTTGACTCATTAAGTTTAATATTCAGCTGTCCTTCCTAATTACAATCAATACCAACAAATGATCATTTGGTTAATATGTAGAAGATTATCTACATAAAGTTTCGAAAATCTCTTATCTACAACTCTTGTGGATAAAGAGGGTTAGAAATGCTTAGGGGGAGAGTATCAGCAAAGTGGTATGAAACAGAACACACACACACACACACACAAAAAAAAAAGCAGACCCCAGGAGAGCTTGAATGTTCACTTTAGAAAAGCATTTCTAAAGCAAAGACAGACAATTAATTTGCCAGAGTTGTGTGTACTAACAATTAAACATCCTTCTGTTATAGCTAAAATCTTATGTCAACATTATCTTTTTATAGGCCAAGCAAACAAAATTCCCAAAAGCAGAAAAATGTGAGCTGGAAGATACAGCAGCAATGCTGAAGGCAGAGTATTTACTGATGCTTCCCACTACAGTGATTTTGCAGCCTCTGAAAGCACGTCACTCCCTTCTGCTCTATTAACCCTTCTGCTCACTGTCTGCCATGGAAGATGTCCACAGGGACCAATACTGCCAATGTAGCATCATTTAGACAAAATGGACCTATCATATTTGAACACAGACACATTGTTTTCCTTATGTGTATCTCCTATTCCCTGTTGACTCTCTTCAGAGAGTCCTTAGATGATTTTCAAGGCATTCATTGATGAATGAAGTATTAGACTCATAGATTATAATCAGAAAAATTACCAAAATAACTAGTCTCACTTTTTAACCTCATCCAAAATCCTCAGGGATCTCTTCCCAGTCTGAAAATGGGAAAGTTTCAAAGGCAGGAGGAATAAGAATTAATTTGTATTCCTTATATGTCTGGCACAACACATATGAGATCTCTCCACATCACCAGATAGACTTCATTATTTCTATTATTTAAAAAAAACCAACCAAACAAAACACACCTAACAAACCTTAGCATATGGGGAAAATAGGTCTTTTTAAATTTGAACTGAGACCAAAAAGTTTCCATGAGAATGAAATAATCATTAGGAATTTTAAACACAAACCTCAGATTTCTCCTTCATGATACCCTGGGAGAAAAGCTGAATTTCTCACATTAGCAGTCCCTGCCAGTTCAACTTGAACAACCGAGAGCTTTCTTTCCAAACCAGTCAACTAATTAACAAAGAAGCGTGAGTGGAATTTTTTGACCCAGAGGAAAATCCTAGTTCCATTCACAGGGTCTGGGGCTTAAACCACACACACTAAACACATCACACAAGAATGAAATAGCACCTAAATATGTCTTTGAAAACTTAGTTTCTAGTATTTTCCATTTAGTACTTATCTAGTGTTTAATGTTAGTGTTTAGTGTTTATAACACTGTTTATCTAGTGTTTTTTATTTATGTCATCCAACAGTTATTCCTCTGAGTGACAGAAAACACTGTCCAAAAATCTTAAGAGTTGCCAGCTGGTGGTAGTATCAACTTTGTGGAATAGGAGCTAAAGTAAGCTTTCTGTTAAAAGACATTTACAATTATTTCTGCTGCTGGATGTAATATATTGGCATATATGAAATCAACATGCATGCAAGGCTGGGAGAAGACAGGCAGATAGGTAGGAAAAAAAAAAAAGAATGGATGAAGCAAGTAGCTTTTGTTCTCTAATACACCATGAAAAGTCTAGCAATTGGTTTTCATTAGGGAAATAACTTCATAAAACCCATTTTCCTGACTCTTGAGAAGAGCTTAAATTCTATTATACAAACAGTAAAAAAGAAATGTAAAACAAGCATGTTAGACTATATTTCCTCTATATTTATCTTCAATATTTGACTCTAAATCCTGGAGTTATGGACACTTTTTTTTTTAAATGTGCCATTGATGTCTAAGGTATAATAACCCCTCTGCTCTGGTAAAGCTTTCCCTAACTTTCCCTTTCTTTAGCTATTTTCATGCAGAGGTACAGTATCACAATATCAATTTAATACATAAAGAATGTGTGCCAATTTAATGCTAAAAAGCCAACTAATATATTTCAGTAAGCACACTATTCCTGTAAAATACTGCTTCTTCACAGTAATGAATCAGCAGCTTGCTCCATGTCTTATTTTTTCTAATAGACAAATTAGTTTTTCCCCATATACAATCCCCTGTTGCTAATTTAATTAACTGGAAGCATATGTCTCGTTTATCTATCACAGTGCACACTTTCTTGAGTGGAATTTATCAATGCTTCCTATATTATTTTCCTGCCTGTTTCTTCCTGCCCTCACATTATATGTCAGGAACCAAGTCTACATGTTCTTTTTCTTTGGCCTGCAGTTACAGAAAGCTATTATCTCTGTGGCACACAAGGGCAAATAGAAATGACAATTTGTCCTGACCCAGAAACATGTATCATGACTCACCACTGCACTTTCAACTTCCAATGTCTCATACCTTCTAGAAAAGTATTTTCTGCCTGTTTATCTCCATAACTAATGAATTCTTAGCAGAGTGCTTACTAAGTAGATCAGAAAATTGCTGTAGCTGCAGGCTGTATTTATGTTAATTGTGAGAGGTTTAGTCTCACACTAGTCAGCTTCTAACATTTTTAACAACACTGAACACAGAACCGATGTTCATCAGAAATAGTGCCAAAAAAGTTTTCCCCGTCTGCTGCTTCATTCCAAAACATTAAGATATCGTTCCCCTGACATGGAAGAGCTTACTGAAATTTGGTAGAACACATACCATTATAAAATCAGAGTCCCCAGCAAACACAAGGAATCAAGAAAGGCTGACAGACATAGAAACACAGCCCAGTGACTTGTCTCTTAGAGGCTGGAACTGAAGACTTTTGTGATCTTCACAAAAAAATTATGCATGACATCAGGCAAGTGAAGTTATTCAGTGTCTCTTCTGCAATATCTGTTAAATGAGTACTATAGCATCAACATTCTCAGCATGCACAAAGAAATGTCCTGAAGACTCTAGATAGCAAAATGGGTTAAACACAAGTATTCAAATGGCAGGCTAGACAAAACAAGATTTCAGAAGCTGTAAGCAGAAGAAATTAAAGCACAGAGCTCAAATAAATGACTTGTTTAATTAAATTCCATTCATGTAGCTTGAATTTTATGCAGTGTTTATGAATAATATATAGCAATTGAATTTAACTGATTTCTGCTTACATAACAGACTTAACAAGAACAGTCTGAGTTTCCTAAAACAGCTCATTTACACAGCCTAATTTTGTGGTACTCATCACTAATGTCATGTATCTGAGACCTCATTGTGGAGCCACAGGGCCTATATCTAAGTCTCATCTTGTTTCTTTTTATTCTACTATTTTAATAGAGTCATAATCATTGTTATCAACATTGTGTGAAGATAAAAAGACTCCTATGTTATGCCATCATTTGCTGATAGATGTAGAAGGGTAGAATGAATTATGAAGTAATATGAAGTCCTGTTAAACAGTATTCAATGGGGAAAAAAAAAAGTAAATTAAATTGTATGGGCATTTAGTAGGAACTTAATTCATGTACTAGCAGTGAGGATCCTGTAATCTGGTATACATAATGTTTCAGAGGGAAAAAAACCCTGCAATACCTAGTTAATCTCCAGTACTTTCAAGGTATGGTTTATTACTCTAAGCATAGAGCACTGAAATTATTTGGAGTTATTCATTAATATGTATGAGAAATAAGCATCTTGGGACAAATTTTTTTCAACGTCTCTATTAAAAACCACCTTACTCATGGCTCCATTTTCATTCATTTAGAACTTGTGTTCATTACATTTAATGTTGGTGACGTAAAATTCAAACAGAGCAGCTTTCGCCTTACTCTTCTCCAAACCCAAAATGTATTTTAGCCTGTAACTGTGTATAATTTGATTGTGAACATAGAAGCTATCCTGAATTATTCAGGTTTTGCTTCTCAGTCTGCTTTCTCCACATCTCTATTTTGAAACCTGTTACATCAGTAAGACATGCTCCCTGCATTTTTGTATGCTTTGATACCTGCACAAAGCTTATATTAAACTTGTGTTAGACTTGTTTGTACATAAAGAAACAATGGTGATATGCAGATAAAACATTTAAATTTTCTTTGAACTACAGATGCTTATTTTATACAGACAAAGGGAACAGAATCTCACACCTAGGAAGAACAAAGAGAGTTCTAAGGCAGTATCACAGGCCAGTGTATATGCAGAGCTTGTACCTGTACATCAAGAAAGCAGTTCATGAACAACTGCAAATGAAGTGCTGTCAAAAATATTTGCAGCATCAAAACAAGCAGACTCTGCAACGTTAGAGGAGCAATCACAGCAAGAAACACTAATATGCTTGTGGGAGTTTTCACAGAATTAGTTACATTTCTCTCTTTTTGACAATATAATACTGCAAAGTAAATTATTTTACACTTATGAAAAAAAAAAGAATCCTTTCCTGTATTTCTGGGTAAGTTTTTACTTTGGTTACAAATGAACTTCTAGTTTTATCATGTTACTATAGATTACTTTGCATACCTTGGAGAATAAATACAGGTTCTAAGTGGTATAGAAGTCACTTGACTTCACGAGTAGTTTGTAGTAGTTTATTCAGCTGAAAAATCTATTTTCATCAAGCAGAAAAGAGAAAAATCTACTTGTGCCTGCCATTACTATGTTATCACTAAATCACCAATAGATATGAAATGGCATTGAGTATTCATAACAAGGTACCAGCCCGATCTGACATTACAAGATTGTTATCTTACTGTGCTACAAGTAACTAATGGGTCAATTTTGTCTATGTCTTACTATGTACATGGAAGGCTTTTGATGAAATTAAAGTCTCTGCTTTAGGGGGTTCACTGTTGTTATTCTGCTATAATGGGTTTGAGACTTCCGATATCCCCAACCCAAATAATGCTGGTATCTAAAAAGCAGGCATTGCAGGGTAATTCATATGAGAGGATGAGTTTAGTGGGAAAAAAAACCACCACAACAAAAAAAAAAAGCCAACAACCAAAAAAAGGTTTTTGGTACCCGAGTCCTTTAAGGGCACACAGTAGTGCTAAAAATAGACATCTTGTGATGACTCTGTCCTCCCAAAAACATGCTAAAAATTCTGTATGTGAAGTGTTCCTTTGTCCAGTTATTGTTACTGGATGACAACTGGATAAAGCTGTGATCTTAGATGCAGGGTTTCTACTGTTTTCCTTTGCATACTGATAACGTCAAAAGATAATGCAGAGAACAGAAAATACATGAGAACAGGGGCATATAAGAAATTAGTCTACTAAGGGAAACTCCTGTATCAGCAAGTGTTCTGTAACTACTATATTGTGATCTGCTGCACTGCATTCCTTTAGGTTTAGGATCTTAAACACAGCAATGTTCTTCCTTTAGCAATTTACCACAGAGAAAAGCTATGGCTTCAAGACAAAGAAATTTCACTTATGTAAAAACTGTATTTACATCTAGACCTGTGAGATACCACAATTATTCAGAAAAAAAACAACCCAATGACTGACAGTGAAGTGATCCTTACAAACTAAATTAAGGTGAAGGGTTCTTTCCAGACAAAAATAGTTTATGCATTGAGCACTCAAGAGTCCTCTGATACTCATATCATAAGATCCTCAGGGCTTCATCCTTAAGTGTATTTAGTGCCTTTCAATCACAGCTGAGGGCTGCAGTGTATTCCTAGATCTGGACTACAGGCATTTCATTACTATTTGCTAAGCAAAGAGTTACTCAAGACATTACTACATTATCACCTCAAAACAATGACAGATGGTGATTTTCAGCACCTACTGTAGGTACCAGCCTGATCTTGGAATATTGTCAGATTATCCTCTTTCTTTTTACGTGCAAGGAGCAACTCTATTCCACAGGTTTCAGTATCTTCATCATTCTTACTGTCCCTAAAGCAGTATGGGACCTTGATACCATTACTAGTGTGCAATAGTACGCTCCTTTAAATCACCTGAGACAAGAAGGCAACGTACACAACACGGATCTGTAGTTAGGATGTTTCTCCATAATCTCACTGGTAACCCATATGGAGCAAAATAGCCCACATCTGAAAACTTTGACATACTGAGAGTCCTTTTGAGAACAGGCAGTTTAGAATAAGGGAAAGGGGCCGACAGGTATTTTGGTGACATGGAAGATAATTTGCACTGTCACATTCTTGACTGGCAGTTCATATGCAAGTATTTGTTTTGTTTTGCATGTTATCAGTGTTACTTTTAACTGCTGTGTGTCATCAAAGAAGGTGTACATGACTCCTCTGTCAATAACCCATTCCACCTTCATTCCTACTCATAACCTATGTTCTATACATTTTCTTTTGCAATTATAAAAAGATAAAGAGAATTTTAATAGAAAAATGCAACATGCCCATTTTTATTTAACACACCAGTTTTTTAGAGCCTTCAGTCTTCATCCTGCTTAATAATCTCCAATCATCTACCATGAAAAGCCAAAGATTCACAGATCCTCAGGAGAATACTAATGTATAAATGCACACTACTAATTAATCAGAACAAAGTAGTGTGACTAACTGCAAATTAAGGATTAGATAAGCAGCTACAAAAAGAAACAACCAAAAAGCTCAAATTCACTGACTATATTTTTTTTCAACTCTACTATTTGTCATGACATGCAATTTTATCAGCTTTTTACTACAGCTCAGTATTTTAGCAAGCACCACTTACAATTTATCATCTTTTGAACACAAACAAATAGCTGTAAAATAGCAAGATATCGGAACAGCAGCTAATATATTGTATTACTTCCTTCATCTCATGATGAGTAATTCCCCAGTTAATTTCCAAAGTATCTGTGTATTTTTTTTTTACTATCTCTCTAGTCTTTCCTACATTAATACTGTAAAATGGCTAATGGCTTACTTGAGAATAGACTTGACTTTACTGGAATTTATGGATGTAAATTTGATATTAAAATCAACCTTCCTAAGCCAACACCAGCAGATAACACAGCAATACAAACTGTTGTACTGCACAGCAGTAGTCAATAATCTAGATCCTGATCTCACTTGTATCAGCAACAAACTGAAGAAAATGAATACACTTCTAAATTTCCCTCCAGAATAAATTCTGTCCAAATTTTTTTCAATTCCTTGGTAAGATCTACTGAAGAGTGAAACTAGGAGTACTTCCAATGAATTCCATGGCCTTGGGATAAGACCCTAAAACCAGAGAAATCAGAACACCAAAAGAGATTATTTCCCAATTAGAATGATCTTATTGACACACAGGTAAACCTTCATTGCTCATCAGGAATAGTATCAAGCCCAGTCAAATATTTTCTGGACAGTGCTACATTGAATATTTGACAATTAACTAGACGTAGCTTAACGTATGCGAAAGATGAACAGGAGTCTAGTGCCTGTCTCCAACCCCTGTATCACTGCCACTTGAAACACTTAAAATGCAAAATCTCACTGCAATTGCAATGTTCTCTAATCAGTATATTCTTTAGAATTCTGTCTGTCCCTGCAGACAATATTAAGAAATAAATGCTGTTCAAGGAACCCTACCAAGCTTTTCAAAAAATGAAATATTTTTAACACAGTTTACAGAGATCTAGTAAAATGGGCACAAAACCTTCCCGACTGTTCTCACAAGCACTAGAATGTAAAGCCTTCCATTCTGGGGTTATCATGAAAGTATATGGCCTTGTAGCAATCAGCCATAAGCAGGAAAGGGGAACATCACCACAGATGTAATTCATTGTCTTCTAGACTGCAAAGATGCTTTACAGCTCTGATACACAGATAGCTATTACAAGTGACACAGGACCTAAGAGAAGTATTTGTACTGTAACAGTTTTGGAAGAGAACCAGGTGTCTTCCATGTTGGCTCTAGAGAATCTGCATTATTTGTGAATTGCTATTTGCACAAAGCAGCAATCCATGAAAACAAATGCAGATGAGTGAATAAAGCAAGCTGATGAGATATCCTGAGGGTATGCCTTTCATATAGAGATGAAAAGTTTTATGCATGTGATAATACACTCAGGCATTTAATATTAAACATTTGGAAAGGTGTCCCATGTATAAGGCTCCTGAAATTTTTCCTTAAAATAATTTAGAAAGTCACCTGCTCTATTCAAGCTCATCTCTATGGCATAATTACTAGTCAGAGGATAAATGGATTCTCCTGTGAGCCTATGAAGAGGGATGTATTATTCCCAAGAAAAACTATTCCATCATTCATTTTCAAATACCAGCTTGGTGCCCATTTTTCTGTCACTGCTTAGTCAGGAAACATCAAGAGTAAAAATTAGGTACATTGATTTAGTTTCTAATGAAGACTAGGGAGAATGGTTACATGAAAGTGGACATTTGGAGAAAATCAGTCTGACTCAATAGAAAAAAAGAAACCCAAACAAATATCAGACTCTGAAGGGAGGAGATGTTAGAGCTATGGAGTTGAAAAAAGAAACCTCCCAAATCAGAACAACGAATACATACCAGTCTTTCTTCCATCTGGTGCCACCAGGTCCTTGGATAAGACATTTTTTCTCTGTATTATATTAACTTGAGAGTCAGACCCAAGTTATTTTTATACTCACAAAAATGTATTTCCCAAATGATAATGTTGTGAACAAGTAGTATTTCAGTAATACTTTGCAATCAATAAAGGGCACCTCTAGCACTGATATATGCCTGAAGATACTAGCCAGACATTTCCTCATGGAAAGCGAGTGATAAATGAGCTGTAATTTTCTATACTATGCTTTTTAACAGATGTATTTACACATTTCACAATCTACCAGAAAGGATGGTGTATCCTGTTGCCAAATGCTAGACAAAATATTATCAAACAGAAACCTCCCAACAAATTCACATCATTCTGAGTATTAAGATCAGCCTGATGTGTAATTTTACATGTTATGTCCTCAATCAAGATTTTTTAATGCTATTTTTACTGTTTTAATTAACCTTTTCTTACCAATACATAGAAGTACATACAGTACATACATGAATAAATAAGTTGCAGAATGCTTATCTAGAGACTTGTGCCACAAATTTTTAAAATACTTCATAAGCTTATCCAGAACAACACCCCCCCATCAAAAACCTAAATCTAATCCCATTTCTATTTTAAACTGCTCATCAAAGAGCAATCCCTTGCAGAGGCTTTCATCTTGCCCAAGCCAGATGCAACATCCGATTTCCATGAAGGAATTCAATGGTGAGAATTAGCCACTCCCATGCCACTGGCTGCTAAAACCTGGAGGTGTTAGCGAGTTGCTGCCAGCACCAGTGTAGCCTCAGGTAGACACTTCAGAGAAATGGGAAGAGATTCCTGGGGAAGGCATTCCTCTCTCTTGCTGGAGACGAATGGAGCCCATATCATGCTGGACTGTTTGCATCTGCCACACCACAGAATGTAGCATGTGGGGAGTACATCGGGGCAGATGTAGTGATAGCATGGAGAGACATAGAGCTCCCACAGTAACATTGCTGAAGGCAGTGCACAGCTTGTCATACAGCCTGGCCCAGGCATGTACAGGCCCCAGCAAACATGTAATGCATCCCGCTCCAAGAACTGTCACAGGCTGTGGAGTCTCACCATGCAACTCAAGATATCTTACCTGTGTCCATGACATGGGTCATGCTATAATGCCACTTGAATAATGAACACTTTGGGCTCAAAACCCTGCCCATAGGGCATTCACAATCTTAATAAAATACATTATTATTAACGTATTAAGTCTGATGGTTACTATTTCCTCACAGTTGCACAGTAATTCCAGATAATATGTTCAGACAGGCAGACAGGATTTTGTCACAGCACCTTGTAAATAGCAACCATTGCAGAGATAATCCACAATCCACATTCAGCAAAGCTTCTACAGGATATGCACCTGAAGTGATGTGTCAGTCTTAGTGCACTTCATACACATGAAACACAAACATAAATCTGAGAGCCCTACCATAATGATGCTGTTTCTTTATATGTTATTAACTATTTTTGGAGGTGTGAATGGACAAGATTCATTTACCAGCATCTTAAATATAAATGTCTCAGAAATAGTGTTTTGTCAAGGGGATTACGATTGCCCAGTCTATGATTCTTTACACGTCTTTAAGAAGAGCTGAGCAATTAGGAGAACAAGAACAAAAAAACCCCATACTCCACAAATGTAACTTACATTAAAAAAGAAGTGATTTCTGTTTTGACTGCCTGCGATACATTTTCAGTAACAAGTCTGCATTTCATGTCACACCCATTAATCACATGTTTCATACACTTAGGAAATAGAAACAATTTTCTAAGACTGAAAAACCATAATTATTATTTTCAAGAACCTTGAACAGAGCATTTGAAACTCCAGAAATATTTACTAGAGAAATGTGAAGAATGTCTAGGTGATCCTGCTCTGGCAGGGGGGTTGGACTAGATGATCTTCTGGTCACTTCCAACTCCTAACATTCTGTAACTTAGGCAGTTTCTGAACAGCAGGGACTTTGGAGACAACTTGTGCAAAAACTAAAAACCACAATACATGAATAGCTAGAAAACATAGATATAAAAATAGCTTTAAATAAATGCACATATTTCAGAAATGTTGCTCCTACCTCTTCTAAAGCCCATAATGAATCAACCACAGGCTTGATCTTCTTACTGTTATATAGATTTAGGAGTTTGTCCATCACACCCTTGATCAGGACACCTCGATTCTGTTTGAAAAGTAGATTCAACAGGGAAAATCCAGCAATGACTTTGTTCTCCTCATAAAGCTTGATGGGATTTACTTTCTCAACCTGCCACCACTGGAAAGCAATAAATAACAGCAGGGTTAGAAAAACATTTTTTTTGAGAAATGTACAGGAAACTCGACAAGAAAACTGTCTGCACAGATGTGATACACAACTCATCTGTCAGACCTGAAGCAACAGCCAAGAGAAGCAGTAGGGATTTTATTTAAGGAACAGGCAAAAAATGTACAAGAGACTGACATGCACAAATAAAACACAGACTTGTGTTGCATGAGATTTAGGTTAGAAGAATGGTGAACAGATCTAGATTTAGGACATGCCAAGTAAGGAATTTGGACCTCCCTTCCTACTTCTCCCATCTCCCTTTGTCATTTCAAGGGAACCATGCAAGCTTCCCAAACATTCACAAGCAACTGACATTACTCGTCTCTCAAAATCAAGGAAACAACTCACTGCTTGTCAGCTTCCATTTACTCTTCATACATTATTATGTTTGTGACATTTGAGCAAGCCTCATAATATCTAATGAAATTATTTTGTTTCATTTGGCCCAAGAGCATCCTTAGGACCTTGATCCCACTTCCTAGCAATTTTTAGTTGAATGTGTCAATTTTTAATTAACATTTTCATACAATTTTGACGAGTTAATTTTGCAGTACAATTGCATAAAGAAATTAGCTGTACTTTTATATGAAATTCGATATGCTATTTTTTTATTCATTTATTCATATTTATTCAGTCAATAAATACCAGTACTATCTGAAAAACACTGCAGTTGAAATTGATTTAGTTGGGCCAACCTATGCTATAAATTGTAGGCATCTATATTAACAGTAAAAAAGCTTCACAGTAAAGATTATCTTGTTATAGTTCACAAACACATGACAATGACAAAGATCATGCCACTAAAACCATTAAGAAAATGTAGGAGGCAAAGAACAGTTTCTTGCTACAGTCTTTGATTTATCTTGTTTTTGACTACACAGAGCCTTTTGAAGCTAATTTCTCCTGGGAAGGGGTTGTTTCTAGAAGCTCAAAATGAGCTCTTGACAAAAAGATCGTAGGATAGATCTTCAGTCAAGACTTCCTCTATTTTTCTTTTCTGAAGGAATCACTTTCACTCCTGGTTAACTTATTTCTTGCTAGCAGTTCATTTGATAAAATTGTCACTTTTGCGATCTCTAGGATTTATGAGCAGGTTTTTGTTGTAGTAAGCTGAAGAAAAAATTATTTCAGTTTTTGATGTGTTGACACCATCAATTAGGAATCAAATGCAACATCACCTTCTTTGGTATCACTTGAAATGAACATGGAGAGCTGAAAAATGCATTTCTGTATGGAATTAACTGCTGAAAAGCTGGAAGTGACTGTAAATGAAGCCCATCTTAAGCTATATCTCTCCTTTAATTCACTGCACTGTTCTGACAATGTTTTCAGGTATGAGGAGCCTGCAGGGTACAGTTATCCATATACATAGACAGGATAGTCTGCCATAAGTAAATAATGTAGTCTAAACAGTTAAGAGATCTACATCTGAGAGCTAACAATTTAAATATGCATTGCACACAGATCCAATCCCTGTCTAGCTGTGATAGCCGAAGAAAACATGTCAGACCACACTGTCAGAAAAATGCTCTCCTTAGCAACATCAAAAGTAATAACTTAGTAGAGAGAAATGAGAATGGTAAGGTGAAAATACTACAAAAAAGTTTGGGGAAAGAGCAGATTCACAGCACTGGAACACTTACAGATTTTGCAAAACTGAAGAAGCTTTTTGTCTCCCCAGTAACCATGTTAGATGAACCTGTAAAAGATGAGCACATGCACACACAATTTATTACATGTTGACAAACAGACTACTACATTTTACATTTTTATATGTAAAATGATTTCCATGATTCACATTTAGAAAAAATACTATTGCCAGATTTAAAAAGGATTATTAAACATACTTTGGGGAAAAATAACAATGACACCAAGCTGACTGAGCCCTGCAAGTTTACAGGTATTTTGAGCTGACAAAAACAATCTATCAAATCTTGCAAAACCAGACACAGGTCAAGTGCTACTAGGCATCTTGACACCAAAACTCATCTACAGCTCTCTCCTCCTCTTCAGTGAAATGCCATTTGTCTCTGATACACTATTATTTAGCAGCAATCACCACACAGGTGTCCTTTGGATCGGTAGAGACACATTCACCTGCCCACTGCACGTGAACACACACTACAACCTGTTGACAAACGAAATAACAATTCACTAGCAGGGATTTCATTACAGAGAAGCAACCAGGGAAGAGTCCAAGCAGATAGCCAAGTGACAATGCATTTGTTATTGCTACCCTGCCAGCAAGATGAAAGCCCAGGGAAGCAGGTATGCTTACCCATGATGCCACTACACCTGCCAGTGTCATACAGATACATTCTTCAAGTGTTTAGCAATCCCTTCAGCTGTCCTCCTACAGAAGCTTGGCCTGCTTTATCAACACACAACATGGCAACCTGGCAGAACTGCAGGAAAGACATTTACATGGTCTGTGGAACAGGCCATGAATGCAAATCTGAACAGAAGGCTGTGCCTGAATTTCTCAGTCATGTTAAATAAAAATGGTAACATTTTTCCTAAAAACTTATCCAAGCTTCCTTCCCACAAAAACTATATAACAATTTCCTTGGCCACACTGGAATTCCTGTGCTGTGCAGAGAGATCCAAGCTTTCTCTTACACTTTTCCTGCATCTCCAAAGAACGTGTAACAATCTGAAATGTATGTTCAATTTCACTTCTGGATGTTGTTTTTTTTTAATAAGAGTTTCTTTGTATCACCTATTGTGTCTCAATAATTTAGCTCATGCTCAGATTCACTAAAATCCTTGAGCAGAAGTGCTCAAATTCAGAAGTTCAGCCTCCAGTTCTGAAAGGAGGGACATGGGTAAATTTAAGAGATTTTAAAATATGCAAAGCTTTAACTTTGAAATATGTACCTGGCTTTTTCCACTCACCATATAAAATGTAAGTCCCAAGTGGTTTGAGAAGACTAAGGCCTTTCCCAGTGTTTTCTCCACAAAGACAGTCCAAAACAATATCTACTCCATCTGTCGAGATTCTAAAAAGCAAGCAAGAAATCTTACAAAGCAATAAAATCCATAGGACTGTTCAGCCAGCATGACACAGGCCAATTGTTAACGCAATGCTAACATTTTCCAGGTACTTTAGAAATTATTCCAGGTCTGAGGCTTTGAGTGTGTGAAAACATTCCATCAAAATACATTCCAAACTCATTTAGTGTTGGAATGGGAGTTTGTTGGGCTAGTCAACCCACAACTTTCAGGCTAGAGAGTGGGAAGTCATCTTGTTCCCCTTTTTTGAGAGCTTTCAGTAAAATTATCCAAAAACAGGTTTTAAAGTTCTTTCAGAGCAAAAGCAAACATCAGAGAATGTCTTTTTTTTGTTATTCCCATTTTATGTTCTTTTTCTGAATAAGGAAACAGATGATATGGTTCTTCTCAGATAAAATTATGTTCTGGTTAAAGTTTTTTTAAGAGTCTTCTGTTTCAGACTTTGTATCAGCCTAACGTTGTATCAACCTGACAAAGAGAAGCCACCAAGAGCTAGAAATCCAGACTAAGGATACAATCAGGCCACTTATAGAAAGCAGAAAGTATTTATACTGTTTCAATCAATATTCTACATGTTTCTAATTTTCCAATAAATTGCTTTTTGAATGCAATGCCAACACGATACTGAGAAAAAAGTATATAATATATAATACCCTCATCCAGTTTTTTTTTTCCTCCTGTCAAAACACCATCTACAAAATCCTGTCACTAGTTTAAGTCGAATACCTTTCTGCCTAACAAAGTATACATCTCAATAGTAGTAAATTCTTGAGTAATACTTGATTAAACAATTATGCAAAAAACCCCTGGTGCAGACGCTACAAAAAAATTGCAGCCTGGAGACTATCAAAGTTACACAGGGCATATAGCAACTAATTCCCTGGAAGATCAATTAGCTCCTGATGGCCACACCTTCTGCAGTGCTGTAACTACAATCAAAAGTCAGGAAAGGCATAAAGAAATAATTCATTCCTTTTAAGCACTGATTTTTGTAGCATCTGCTCCCATATCACATACCCACTTAAATCAGATGTTCCTGTCAAGAGTCTGGATTAAGGGTGGTAGTGAACTTTCATTAATGTTTTCAAGTGTTCTTTCTTGCCAAATCAATGTTTGTGAAGTGAGGATTGATAGAATTTGATCTTCATTCATATAGTAATTTTCCAGGGGCAGTAAAACACTTCAGTATGTACAATTCCCCAGGAGACAGGCTATCAAAGGACTGAAGAAATTCAGGGCTGAATTTTTCCGAGCTGTAAAAAAATTGTAGGGGTATCATCTACTAGAGAAGTCCTGTCTCTTTTGATTAAACTTCCCATATGGAAAAATTGTCTTTTAATATAAAATGTCCTTTGTGATTGATTATTTCAAATATTTTCTTAAGTCCTCAGGAGTACTCTAGAAAGAGGAGCAAGACACCTTGCTTTCTCTTCCAGCCCCAGTCTGGACTGCTAATAGCTCAGACCCATGCCTGTGAACTGCATGTGTAAATTTGACAGGTATTTGAAGCCTGACAAAAAAACAACTAACACCTTGGGGTGCCCTTCGAGAAATTTCTTGGTTTATGCCCAGTTTATGCCCAGATTATGTATAATGTAGAGTTTTGGCACCTGTATAGATACCAGTATCTAAATAGTTAGACAAACTGGAAGACAAAGTATTTGAAAGCATGTAAATAGAAACACACATGATGAGTTCAAAAGGCAACAGGATGATTCTAATCTGAATGCAAGCAAATAAAATCAAAGGGTGTGAAATTAGAACAGACATCAAGTGCTCTATCATTCCCTAGCAGAGGACAAACTCGGGCAAATAGAAACACATAAGAACTTCAAAATCTGCATAACTTACAGATTCACTGAAAATATCTTATAGTGAGCTACTACATATGCAGATAATAGCAAACTACATCCTTCTGTAAGGACCCTTATAATTTTTCACTTAGCTTACTTTGCTTGTAATAGATGTCCAGATTTGAACACGGACTAACACAGCTTATGTTGCTTATAAAGAAATAGGGAGATGCTTGCTATCTTGTCCCTTGTAGTAGACAGATAGAGTATATGGAATAAACTACTGTTCCCAAACTCAAAAATGTAAACTCTTCCCCATAAATATAGTCAGCCTGGTGTCTTTCACAGTATTTTGCCAGATATTATACAACCCTTATTCAGGAAAATAAAAGATTACCTTTTTACTTCTTGAACATAGTCTGCATTTCTGTCAAACAGGTGAGTTACTGAGTCTTTGATTGCTTCATGTTTGAAAGATGAAGCTGTTCCAAAAACAGTAACATTGGGAATAGTTGAACAGAGCTGAGCAACAGCTTGACCCTGCAAACACATTATTATGTTAGTTCACTGACATGGAAATTCATTCACAGACTTTGCAACTGCCAGTTCACTCATGACACGGCAAAATCCAAGGCCAAACATGTGCAGTGACTTCCCAAACTAATTTCTTGCTAGTGCAATCCAGTTCAGTCACAGGAAAAAAAAATATACTTAAATCAAAAGGATATTCTGAAGACAAAACAACTGCAGGGAGAAAAGTAGTTTAAAAGTAGTTTATACTTTAAAAAAAAAGTATAAAATAATTGTATTGGAAAAGAGGCAGTGTAATTTAAGGGGAAACAGCATTAATTAACAAGGATCACCAAAAATGATTACTCAGAGTGCTAGAGAAATATTTCTCATTTGCTGCTTACATTCTATGTTCATTTCCCTCAGAGCCCCTTGAGTAATGTCAGCAGTCCTCTTTGCATGTCACACCTCAGAATGGTGTTAACTGCTTCTTCATGGGATTCAGATCCTCTCTGCTCACAGGGAAGGCCTTGCAGCATCTGATGCCAGAACAGAATTTCTGGCAGGTGATTTATAAAAGTACTTGGCTCCTCTGCTACTCTGATTAAGCTTTTATTCTTCAGGTTTTTGCAGTCTTAATACATATGGTCTAGTGTAGTCAGACCCAGGACAGCATGTAGTTTACCATTACCAAGCATTTACATTTTCTTACTGTTTCAGTAGGAGACAGCAAATTGGTGCAACAAATACTGCAGAGTAAAGGAAAATGCAGGAATAGGCTTGAGTCACACTAACAGTTCTGCCCCATCTCAAAACTGATCAGCAGCAAAGGAGATAACACAGCCCAGAGCATGTATAGCAAAATCATTCTCCTAATACACCCGTTCTGCATGTGAGCAGGAATCTAGTGGAGTCAATCACATGCTATGTCAGCATTTACGTAGGACTTCAGGAGTTTGAAAATAGATGCATTCAACTATCTGTACTTCAACTTTCCAACACCAGGCTTTAACTTACCTAAGTTAAACCTCTAACTTCATGAGGATGAGAGGAAAAAGAGAGGCAGTACTTAAAGTCTGAGTCATCTAGAATTCACAGATTATTCTAACAGGTCATTTTTTATAACCCCAGATTTTCTTTTAACACATTAACAAATGGAAGACAGACTTTTGCTAGCCACATCCTGCCTCTTGTTGTAACCACATTATTCCAGTGGAGCTGGCATGGTTACACTAATATGCCCAGAGGCAAGAAATGGCACTATCATTCTAAAAACAATGTCTGATGGAATTCAGCAGATTCTTATGTTTACAGCCAAAAGACTGTCATTCCTAAACTGCATGCATGACCAGTAAAATCATCCACAGATAAACACTTTTCTGTTCATTCTAATCAGAAGCCCCGATTATTAGTGTGTAAATACTAGCAATCAGTGCTTGGGTTTTATTTACAGTAGCCTCTGTACGCTGGGAGTCTTTGCATCCTCATATGTAATGCTGAATGTAATTGCTAGTGACAGTCCTCTGAGCCAAACACAGCAAGAAAGAACAATATATTGTTTATATATGGTGGCATCCAGGAGTTTCAGACTGGTTTCCTACAGGGTTAGTCAGCTACACAGCAAGGCACAGTTTATGTGACTCTTTGGACAGGTACCAATAGACAGACAGAAGAGTGCAGGTGAAGGGATGCATTCCCTTTCTTAACTTTACACGAGAAGTGGAATAACACAGCAAATTGATCAGCCTGTCCAACAGCTGAGAGAAACTTGCAGCAGGACACAGGTATGAATGCTAATTCATAGCATGGTAGTCCAAAACCAAATATAAATGACCTTTCATTTTAAAAATCTTCAGTTTTCTAGGGTTGGAATCCCTCATCTCTTTGAAATCATAGGAAAATTCCATTCTCAAGGGTCCTCACCTAATAAGATATAAAGACTTTGGGGAACAGAAAATATTTCACTCTTCTGGTTCTTCATTTCTCTGCTACTTACAGGTTTATTCTGAAACCCAGGTTTTAGTCTTCACAAAGTTACAAGAAAAAAAAAAGTCATCTTTTTCTTAATAATTTTCATTAGCAATCTTCTTACTTTCTGTGTCTCCCAGAAAACCATTAACTACAGTAATTTAGGGGTTTTTTTAGAATATAAGAAATTGGGTGAAATTCTGACATTATTGATCTATTCTCTAATTAGTTTTCTGTATTTTCAACCTAACTTGGGAATATGAGGGATATGAGTATAAATCAAAAGCTCTGAATGCTTAGAAGGTCAAATATTAGAGTAGAAAACGTTGGCTTTTTATCCTGCCAAAAGATGATTAATATTTAACAAACTGACAGTCAGATGAAGAGAAGAAATTATCAAAACCCCCAGGACGTGCATAACCTATTTTCCTTCTGACTCAAACTTGTTAGTACACTTCTCCCTCCCCCTACAGAGATAAGATTATCTAAAATCCCAGATCAGAATACTTTCCAGCTTTCTGTAGATATTTAAAGCCTAAAACTGACTCACATGACCAGTACTTTTATAATTGGATGAACAACATCACTGAAGGATTTAGACCTAATTCTACAAAACATTCTTCTACAGCTTCTGAACATCTTAAATTGACATTGACTCCCGCTTATCCCTGTGCAAAGTGTTCTTAGTATTTGCATCTCAGAAATCTAGGAATAAAGGCTGATATTAGATTTCTCATGCTTTCCCCACCGAAACAAGAGAATTGAACTCAACTTATGAACTCAAATATTTCACTAATTTCTGTGGAATTTGACTAAGCTCCATAACAGCACTGTGGCTACATAAGTCACTCTTAAATCTCTTCTCTAATCCTCAAGTCGTCTGGCTACCTCTGGATTAGCAGCAAGTGTTTAGAGGGCTAAACATTTTAATTGCAAGTGGGAGGCCCCAGTGTTCAGAGCGTCCATATTTCACAAATGAAGCATGCACAAAGGGTTTTGCAACTGGAAGAAAGAACATCCTCTTCCCAGGGCTGTGGAGGGCCAGATGCTATCCATGCCAGCTCCTCTCTCACCAGGAAGCAACCGTTGATCACAAGGGCACACAAGCCCTGTCCCTCTTCTGGATTCCAAAGCCATTCCCCTCCTAAAAACTGCTTTGTGGTAGACAGAGACAAGAGGGCCTTCTCTAACCAGAGCCACACCATCTCTGCTACCAGTTTTCATTGTGGAGGACAGATGGATATAAAAGCAGGCACCATGTTATCAGAAATAGCGTATGAACTCTAGAACCTTGCAAAAGGATAGATAAATCATTACATAGGCATGATTTGAAAAATGAAACTAAAAAATTCTTCACATCTAATTTTTCATATACAATGCAAATTTCTACATGCAAGTACTCACTAGATTCTTCTTCCTGAACCTGAAAAAGTTAAGTGGCAGAAAAATAATTCTTACTTGGACAATTAATTTTACCTTTAACAGAATTTAGCAGTCTTTGGAAAAAAATTATCAGTTGCTTCACTGAAGAGATAGACATAGTTACAAAATACGCCTTTAAAATGGAATTGATCTCCCTTAACATATTTATTTATATACTACTTATAATAAAGAACTCCACATGGTAAGTCCACAAAGAAATTAATAACTTGGATTAAAGCATTCTGTGGAAATTAAGCATGTCTCCTAATACTGAATTTGGCATAGGAGTCTTGTGTCTCTTTAGCTTCAAAGTCTGTTCGATTAATTCCTTTTCAAGGTATCCTGTCAGTTTATAAAACCAGTATGTTGAACCTAAACTACACAAACAATTATTACAGAACTTATTATAAATTAATATCCTTACAGCAGTTTTAGATCCAGTAAAAAGATTGAGATGTCTTTACATTGCTTTGCTTTAAAACCCACAGGACTGAAACTTCTCATACTGAGATAATCCCATAAAAGAACAGAAAAGTAGATTTTTAAGAAGTGTAAATTAAGTAGAGTGTTCTGTGCATTTTGAACAATTTCAAAGTGAAAAAGTCATTGACATTTAAAAAACAATGTAAAAAGCATGGACAGACAAAAACAATAATTAATTAGCTTATTAATATTAACTTGACACTGGGTGACATATAATTACAGGATGTAAGTTAGTGGATTTCCAAAAGGGTCTGACCTAATGGCCCAGACCCCAATCTGATGTGCAAGCTGTGCACTGCATTACAGGCCAGTATATTTTCAAGGTACTATCTTTTTTGCTATTATGTAGACTGAGGTCAGCTTTATTGCAGGAGAGAACAAACCATATTAAAGATACCATCCTGCAAAACTACATCTCTTAGAACCAACAGCATAATTGAAATTATCATTTCTCTGATATACTTTTGCAGCCC
This sequence comes from Ceyx melanurus, assembly GCA_024611195.1. NCBI lineage: Eukaryota > Metazoa > Chordata > Aves > Coraciiformes > Alcedinidae > Ceyx > Ceyx melanurus. Next base: position 15,600 of record JANHGL010011745.1, on the reverse strand, counting down.
AAAGGTGCTACAGCATTTACAAATCAATCAATCAATCAAGTAAATGCATACATAATCATTCAGACCATCTCCCATAAGAAACCTCTCTGGAACCAAATGTGAGTAGAATCTACATTTCCGAAATGCTCTGATGCCACATAACCACTGGGTGATGTCAACACAAAGGTGGCATGAAGTATAGAAATACAGCAAGAAAACTCCTGGCGTCACAAAACACTTTCCTCTGGTACTAGGAGAAGTCAGATACACAACACTCCATCTCCCAGAGATGTCATTTTCCAATTATAGCAGAGGAAATTGGAAACCAAACACTAAGGTGAACATTGCAGAGTGGACAAACTGAAATGTGATTCTTGGTCAAGCTTAAAGCAGCATCTGCTATGCTCAGTGCATTATAAAGTTCTGGAGTAGAGGGAGGGAAAGAAGAGCCACCATGAAATAATGATCACCTCAGAATCTCCTGTTTTCTGCAATGATTAATGGGGTGTGTTTTTTCCTACCCTCCCATTGTGTAGCTCAGGTGCATCCAAAACTAAGAGCTGAATTCTCATCTGCTTTTAAATACTTTTCAGTTTAAGAGCTACAACAGTAAACCCCCAGCCAAGATCCTGGCCCAGAGGATGTCAACTCTATCTGAAAAGGGAGAGCATCCAAGGAAGAGTTACATGCTGCCTGTGCCATGACCCAGCAGGGGATTGAGGGAAAGGACAGTCCTCTGGGGAGTGTGCAGGGCTTTGAGGCAAAAAGAAAAGGCCTTCAGAGCCTGCAGCCTGCTTTGGTCAGGGAAATTACTTTTTGTGTATGACTTGCCAGGCTTTTGTGTTTGATTAACAGATTATGTTCTGAGGCAGCGTCTGGAAATAGACTGAGGCATGGCACTGGGACTCTCCTGAGCTGCTGAGGGAGCACATCCATTGCTTTAGAGGCATAGAGCAGCACAGGGCAGCTCAGTGATGAGATACCATGTCTGGCTTTAAGTCAGAGAGCTCGTGTACTTAAAGCAGTCTCCACTTGGTTACGCAGAGCTCTGTGTGAGCTGATTTATTCCCTTCCTTGGCTGCTGGAGATGAAATAAGAGAAAAGCACTTCATCAAATGCAGAATGGCTATAAACTGCTCATATGAAAAAAGCAAATGCAGTCCTGGGAGGTACTGAGTAAAGATTTCAGCAAAGTGGGAAGTATTAATGCCATTGTACAGTATGCTGGCCAGGACCATCAGAGGAGCAAATTCTAATTATTGCCATTCAAGAAGGACTAACTCAAACACAAGAGGGCTATTTAATGTGTTCCTACCTGCTAGGTGCAGACAGACCTAAATTCAGTCTACCCATACAATGTTTAAAAGGATCAGGGATGCTGTGAGACCTATTTTAAAAGGCTTGGCTTTCATATCAGCTTACTGCTGATTTGCTACCCACCAGCTCAGAGCACAAGAAAGGTGTGTGCAACTGCCTGGACCAATCTCCACAGAAAGGAAACAGACATCTGACCTTACAAAAAGGGGTATGAAACAAACCTGCTTTTCAGCCTGAAAAATACAGACCAAATTGAGATTTGATTATGCATTCGTTCTAGCCATAAACACTTACTTCCTGATCTTTTTGGTAGGGTGTAAGTGCCCCCAGAGGAAAAAATAGCTAATTTCAATTCATGGAGAACATCAGGAGAACAAAGATACACTAACTGGCCAAAAATGAAGACTGGAAATTGAGAAAGATTTCTCACTGTGTATGACAGAGAAGAGAGAACTGGAAGGAATAAACTCATAGGTATTTTTTAAGAAGAAATTTGATAATTCTCTTTAGAGAGTTCCTACATGCTGCCTGTGATAGCAGGTGACTAGATTTAGTAAGTAGTGACTTTTTTTTTCAGATAAAATATCACCATTTCAGTGATTCAGTTTGGAACACATCCTCAAATATCTGCAATTTATGCAGAGAAGACACAATAAAAAAAAAAAAAAAAAGAGGGTTCCTGCCAAGCAGTAACCAATCCTGCCAGAATGACCTAAATCTATTGCCAAGTCAGATTTACTCTTCAAATTCAAACATGAGAGCTGCATCTGCAACTTACTCTGCTTACACATCCTCTGCTACTGAGCCTGCAAGGGAAGGTCAGATCACAGCTTCAGGCTAGCAATCAATGTTCCTGCAAAGGCAGCTTAATTTTAGCATCTGTATGATCAAAATGCTACAGAATTGACTAATAATTCTGCCTTGCATCTGAGGGGTTAAGTGATGAAGTGTTTACACCATTTGATAAATGATCAAAGTTTTGTGCTCTAAATATTCAGAACAGGACATACATAAAGGACAAATAATCAAAAAGGGATCAGCTGTCTCTCAAATCTAAACTGCCTGAAGAATTTGTTTTCCAGGTGGAAATATCCTAGAGATAGAGACAGAAGTATTAAAGCTAGATGAGCCTCTTTTTTTTTGTTTGTTTGGGGTTTTTTGAAGTGTTGGAATTTTTAATACAACAGTTCTGTATTTATACCAATTCAACTAATCTAGGATTACAGTTTACAAATTCACATTAATAATTTTAAGAGCAACTGCATAATCCCATACAAGCCTGTGCCTTGCACTGAATTGGAACTTGCGGAAGTAAACAAACTGACTTATCTAACGCATCCCATCAGACATTAAAGGATGCTGGCACATACAAATCAGGTACAGATGGGAAGAAAACTACTATAGGTACCTTATTAGCAAAAATACCTTAAAGAAAAAAAAAAGCCCATATAAATAAACAGAGTCAATAACATATTTAAAGGTCCTTGAGGGAAAATCTACTGAAAATGTTGCAGGATCCCCCTAAAGGGGACTGGGGAGGCCGAACAAAGAACCTCACAAACAGTGTTTAAGCAACAAGTTCTTTTTCATAAACTGCCTGAAGCAGCTAAAATAATGATCTTGCATAATGAGAAAGGAACAATTACCAAGTGCTTGTTGACAAGGAGCCTATTGTCTCATTAAAGTATTCTGGAATTTCTATGACATTTAGAAACAAACTAGACAGGTTCCCTGTTTGCTGAAAGTGGGAATGGACCTTCTGTCCATTAAAGCAACAGCACACAAAATACATCTTCCCATAGGAATTTCAGTGCCATTCTTCTGTTTTAATAGCTACAAACTTTATAAGAATTTTTTGACTAAGGCTGTTACATTTTTCAGAGGATTAACAGATTATTAGAGTGGTTTAAAGAGTAACACAGACCCCTCTGAAACCTTTACATCTAGTTAGCAGGAAGGAAAATACTCCATCTGCAGAATGGCATTTTACCTGTAAGACTTCTCAAGCAATGGGAAAATTTGCAATTCCAACACATTCTCTTCCCTCACAAGGAGCAATGGGCTGCACGAAGCAAAGGCTGCACATACAGACTTTTATCAGCTACTGGCCAACTTGGATGTTCTTCCTGCACCTCTGGTCTTTCCCTTGGAAAATCTCTTTTACCCAATTACTTAGCAGATGATGGATCCGATTTTTCCTTGTACTCCTGGCAGCCAACCAGGATCCTTCCTTTAGTTTCTCTCAGAGATGGCTCACAAGCAGCCAGAGCAGAGGAGCAGTCAAAAGCTGCTCACTGAGAACCAGCAATGAGAGAGGAAGCCAGTAGCTCCTCACTGGAGCAGCCCAGTAGAGCCTGGGCACCAGCAAAGACGACTGTGTGAGAGCTGCTAGATAATTAACAATGCTTCAGGAAGAGGAGGAAGAAATAACAGACACAAGTAAGGTTAGAAAAAGGAAGAGAGAAGGAAATAAAGAAATAGGACATTCTGTCTTAAACATTTGATTTCTCTAGATGCATATGTGTGCACATTGCCTGGGGGTGTTGTGCTAACTCGGTATGTTCTGCCTGGGTCTGTACAACATCAGTCGGGCAAATGGCCTTGCAACTAAAGCTGAGCCTCCTTTCCTGTAGAATATACAGTCCTGCTGAATGTGTGGCCTCATGTTGCTTTAACAGCCCTAAATTCCACATGAAGAGATTCAATGCTAAAGAACAATAAAGTCAGCCATAATGCTCTAGGCTGTACTGTGCCAGAGCATAATACGATTATAAATTCCTCTCATTTACAGAAGTATTCCAAGAAGACCATTTACTGCAAGTATGATTATCGTTAGATAAAAAAGCTTTGTACAGACAACTCATGAATTTATTCCTTTGATTACAGCCTTCTTTTATATGACAACCTGAAAGAAGGTCTAAGGGATTAAATTAGGATAAGCTATTTGGGGTGCCCATCAGACCTCAGTAGTCAACAGAATATTAATTTAACGTAAGACAGAACAGGAAAACAGAAGAGGTACTCCAGTTTGAATAGCTGATATCTGATCATATTCTCTGGTTGTAGCATCAACAGTTCAAGGAACACGTAATAAAAATCCTGACTTTATTTTATTGTGTGGCTTGGTATTCCAAGAATTCATCCTACTGTTGCTATGTCCATGCAGCACACTTCCCTATTAACAATCCAAACTATGACATGCAGCAGCCAACGCTAACTCAAATTCAGTTTTTGTATATTTACTCAGGGTTGGCATGATAATGTTTTCAACTGCTTTCAATCCTTCTACAACAAAGCTAATTAAAAAAAAAACCTTTCACAGGCAAGTATCACACACAAACACATGGTTTTTGCAGGAAAAGCTTTTTTTTTTTTTATGAGTTGTGTCAGAACATTTTTATTTTACTAAAAGCTCCTGCTAACCATTCACAACAGCCTTTTTTTATGGGAAAACAGATGCAATTCCCCCCACTGCATTCCCTCACATAGGGAAGTCTGATATTCAGTCAAACTGCAGGGTCTGGCTCATTCACAAACTGAGATGGATCAGACTGCTTCAGTTACTTGGTGACCAGAAATTAAGAAAAGTTGCAACTTACCACCCCACCTCCTGCTGAGTGAACCAGCACAGACATGCCTTCTCTTAGGTTAGCAACTTCAAACAGCATCATGTAGGCAGTTACAAAGTTCATGGGAAATGCAGCAGCTTCAGAAAAACTCATATCATCTGGGATCTTGTAGACAAATTCTACAGGGGTGCATACTACTTCAGCCCATGCGTTGTAGTTCACAAAAGCCATGACTCTGTCTCCAATCTACAAACAAGGAAGAAAGCACTATTGAGGATACGGCTGCAAAAGAGACTGTAGAGAGCTACTTGCAAGACCTACAGCTCTCTTGTTCAAGCTGTGGGTAACTCAGTATGAAGATAATGGTGCTCCACATCTTTGTCAAAACATGAGTTAAGCTGTACAACTTGGGGCTTTTACTATTTTTAACTGTAAATACTTTAAAAAGTTGAACTTCACTAAAATATTCAAAGTTAAAGCCACCTCTTTTTTTTTTTTCTACACTGCTTCTCTGATGGAGCTGCCTTCCATCATCACTAATACAGATAATTTTTGCTAGCAGAGCTCCTAAAGAACAAATAGGCCTCTAAACAACAAAACCATCATTTTTACCAATAGGAAATTTACTTACAGAAAAAAGAAAAAAAGGAAATGAGATTATAATTACATTGATGAGATGCATGAAAAAAACCCACAAAATTACACCTAAGATAATTTTCACTTTGCTTTCTCACTCTTCATACTAATTTAAAGCTATTTTTCCTCTCTGTGGATTAAGAAGGGGAGGCCTTGTACTCTGGCAGAGAGAGCACATGAAAGGGTTCAGAAATCACTCATTTGGAAGATAACACATTCTGTATCCACTCTCTACTTTTATTATCTTAATAACTGATTCTACAGATACTTTTCCATGATTGGCATTTCTACAGTCATACATCAGAGAGGCCAATGGAAAGCTATGAAGATAACTAAGAGACTGGAACATTTCTCTTATGAGGAAAGGCTGAGAGCCCTGGGGCTGTTCAGCCTGGAGAAGACTGAGAGGGGATCTTATGAACGTTTACAAATATCTGAAGGGTGGGTGTCACGTAGAAGGCACCAGGCTTGTCAGTGATAGGACAAGAGGCAATGGTCACCAACTGGATCACAGGAAGTTCCACCTCAACACAAGGAAAAACTTATTTCCTGTGAGGGTGATGGAGCCCTGAAACAGGCAACCCTCCAGAGAAGTTGTGGAGTCTCCTTCTCTAGACACTTTCAAAACATGTCTGGATAAGTTCCTGTGTTGCCTGCCCTAGACATCCTGCTCCAGCAAGGGGTTTGGACTCAATGATCCCCAGAGATCCCTTCCAACCTCTATTTTTTTATTTTTAAGAAAAAAAAAAAAAAAGATGAATTTGAGCCTGAAACCTCAAATAGGCCACCTTAGACATAAAAAACATACCTTCAGATTCTGAGGCCCTACTATAAAATAAATTTGACAGGATTTAACAGAGTAATGAAATACATGCAACATTTCTCTACTCAAATTATGTGGAAAATATATAATAGTAAAAGGGTGTTTCATATGCAGAAATAAATATTTTTATGTTACTATTAGATACCAGTCAGATGCTTGTAGGAACCTTTCAGAGGTCCAGGCACATCAAATTCACGTTTGAATAATGGCCTTCATTGCAGCTTCAAGTTTTAAAAATTAAGATAGTGAGTCCCCACAGATGGGCAAATACAACAATGCAAATGGAGCTCAGAGGCTTCTGCAGGGTTACTACCACACTTGGAAAGCAACATTCATGTAGAATTGGTCTTCTGGGGCTACAGGGAGAGCCACAGTGAGCAAATGTTTGGCCAGTGTGTATTAAAGCCTTCATAGGCACAACTCTCACACACTCTCAGTAATGACTTCCAACCAGCAGCTCCTATACATCTTTCTGCTGGTCTCAGACCTCTTTGCCTTTCTACACCAACAAAAATAGCATCTTTAACCATGGAAGTAGCTCTTCAATGGAGCCCCATTACAAGTAGTAAAGTAGGAACACTTGTCAAATTTCAGGACTCTTGTGTTTTAACAGAAACTGATAGCAGCTGTCCCTCTAAAACTCCTGATATGCTCTGGCATTCTAGTAATACCCATTAATGCTTTAGAAATACTACAGGTTGTTCTTGGACTATTTAAACAATATTCCACAGCAATGGAGTAAGGCATAACACTTTTACCTTCAGGCAAATGTTTATAGCACAAGCACATTTTGGTCTCCCAAGTACCTGTCATCACTTTGGCTTTGGACTATTGTAGGTCTGCTAAAAGTTAAAGTGCTGCTGACAGTTCTGAAGGGTTTGTCTCTTCTAGAATGAGGCTGCTGAAACAGAACTGTCATTTCAATTTCAATGAAATGCCACCTCCTTTTGAAAAACACATTCAAATTAACAATGTCTCACTGGTAACCACTCTGTGGTTCCCTTTTGCTGTAAGAGAAGCATCTAAAATATGAAGTCTGCAAGGATTAAGTATTTAAGGTCTTAACATGTCCTATATCCTTGCAAACAAACATAAATGATTATCAAAATGAAGCAGAAAAGGCCCTCTTGGTGATTCCCAAGGAATTATTATAATAGTGTATTTTAGCACAAACACTAGATATGACAGATTAGGCCTTAGCTCCTGAGAATCATATCCACAACTAAAGAGAGATAAGGCCTGATATATTTGAGCTCAGCAGAAATCAACTTTTTCTTTTAATCAGAGGAGTAGGAGCTCCACTATTATTCCATTAAAAAAAAAAAAAGCAGCTTTCTTTCAATGTAAAATATGTTCTTAGACATTGCTGTCAAAAATGGACTGCCATTCAATGCTGTCATTTGTCAAACCATAACACAATCGCAGCAAATAAAGACAATAAACTGCTGGCAATATTTCAGATGTAGCAACTCAGGAAGTACTGACTAAGGAGACCTCTCACTAATAAGAGACATATTTCCAGAGCATGAAACACCCACAACTTTAATATGACTTAAATTGGAAGAGGTCTACAAAGAGAAAGGTCAGAAAATGTAGGGTGCAATCTCTGCCATTCCTGATATTGCCATGGACAGTGGTAACAGCAGATGTGAAGGAGACAAGCATCTGGTGCACTCCTATTCTCTGCAAGAAATAAATCAAGTGACAGAACGTTCTTGCACCTTCCTCATAGTACGTTCTGTTGATGGGTTCATACCTGTGCACAGCAGCTATCCTGAGTGTCAACCCATCTTCTAGAACACTCAAATGCTATGCATATTTTATACAAAAGAAAATGCCACAGCTTGTTTCAATTTCAGGGAGTACTCCAGAGCACAAGCAGAGCACCAGAGTCAGAACAAAGATTTTCTGACTTTTAAAAGAGACTGAGTATATTCAGTTAGGTGCAATGCTATTCAAACAAGCACTATGTGCTGTAGCATTGTGATGCTCTTTAAAAATAGCAAGAACAGTTAAACTGAGAATGCTGATCTAGAGCAGAAACTTTCTACACTCCTTTCATAGAACATTCTTCTACCATATGGAGTATAACTATACAAGACAGATACTAGAGGGAAACTGAAGCTGTAGGGCTTTAAAAAGCTATTGTTCAGTTATTGTCACAAAAAAACACAGCAAGATTATGACATATTTCAAGAAAGAGATGGGGCAGGGGGGAGAAGGTAATGTCCAAGAAGAGCTCATAACCAAGACCCTACTAGAAAAGAAATTGGCCATTATCTTCACTCAGCTGGGAAATTTTACAGCTCTTCTAGAAATGTTACCTGTAAAAACAAATAAGGTAATTGCCTTCTTAAGGTCAAGATACAATAAGAATTCAGGTAATCCAATTAGTTGATGACTTGACTGACTCAGCTAAATACTTTCTTTTTATTTCAAATTTTTTTTAACTCCTTAGAAAATAAAATGCAAGATTGGAGGAAATAAATGTTTTATTATCAACAATGGAATAGGAAGTAGGAGAGAATGCTGTCTGTATGTAACAAGAGATACTAAAGAGTACATAATGCCAACTAATTATGAAAGCTTTGTTATAAAGATTAACTATCTGTCATTTATGACCATTCTGTTAGAAAAAGGAACTGTTTGATCAGAATAAATAATATACCCAGAATAAGGGTCTCAATTTTATCTGTGTCTATGAATGCACATGGTTGTGAGTGGCAATGCTTATTGTAGATGGAGGTCTCCCAAGATCAAAAGCTAGAACTATAAACAGCAGCACATGGACTTTTAGGAAAAAAGCAAAATATAGCCATGAAAAGGACTTCACAACTCCATTTCTTTTACTTTTTTCAAAGCACATAAAACATGCTTTCCAGTTCCTGTTTAGCCATCAGGATATACACATGGCACAAGTGACTTTTCGGGAGGATTTGAAGGAGATGGCAGGGGTGGCTTTTAGAAACTAATTTGAGGTCTCCCTTGCTTGGGAAGTGGCAAGAAAAAAGTTGCTCTTTCAAATCTTATCAGTGTGGTGAAGGCTGCTGTGAGCTGGTCATTATTTAGTCTTACTCTGAAAACTGAAAAAAAACCCCAAACATTACCTCAAATCCTTTTACACTATCTCCAAGAGCTTCTACAATTCCAGAGCATTCAAACCCAGGAACGAGTGGCGTCTTAGGAGGGTTGTCGATATTCCCCTGTCGCACCATCAAATCAATAAAGTTCAAACCACTGTAAAACACAGGGAAAAAAAAAATAAAATGAATAAATAAATAATATTGCTATAGATCAAAACAGAAAAAGAATAATACTTGAGTGATGAGAAAGCCATAAAACTTTAGGGCAGCATGAAAAAGCTGGTCTCCATAGCATGAGGGACCCATCAGACATTCACATTCCTCATGTGTGGAACAGAGTGACGACTCTGTGCTGGACAGTCTCCAGGCAGAAGCATACAGATGCAAGGTAACCACAGCTGCCACTAGCCCCAGAGCCTACAAGACTGTTTAAGAGTCACACAAAGAAATTCACAAAGGGCATTCAAAAATTCAACACAATTAAACACCAAGATTCCTGTGAATACATTACTAGCTGGCAAGTAAACTCAGTTCACTGCAAGAAAATCCCAAACCTCACAAATTACATATGTTTTAGGCCAAGAGCAACCTGACGTAACTATCCTACCCTCTGATGTGACTCCAGGAATGAATCTCGTGTTCACCCCAGGCAGGAGTCCAAACTTTGGCATGGACACATTAAGTATTAGATAGGCTGTTGTTTTAAAACTATTTCTCCTGGATTACTTTTACACAGTTTTGTAAATGTTGTTTATGTCTTTGGAGACCTCAGGGTTGTTACTCATTAAAAAATACAGGTCATCCCTTGGAGTCACAGTTTTGCAAAAATATCGAAGCATCTTTGCTTTGACTCTTATATGCTATCCACATTTATTGGATTTCTAGGCAGTCACAGAGAAAACAATGAAAAAAGGTACCATTTATCTACTACTATGTGCATATACTGTTCACTGGCACAAATGCCATACATAGTAAAAACTTTTTAAATTCCTAACCAGCTAAAATACACTTCAGCATTAATCCATTGTTCCAAAACACAGCCCTGCATTTATTGATAGCCAAAACTGATGCATACTAACTCCCCCACCTCTATGAAGAAATGAACACAATCAGTCCTACTCATGTATACGATACTAGGAACTGCTTGGATACATAAAATTACTGATGTGCACAAGTATTTATACTGAGCACATTTATATTTAGTCAGATGTAGTCGAGACAAACAGATTGGACAGAGCCAACAAACCGAAAGACAGACACAGCGTAAGCACAGAGACAAGACAGTATTCATAAGATGTAGGTCATTGGGGGGGAGGGGAAAAAGGGAAGGAAATTCCACCAAACATAAGTATTTGTAATTATGGTAGAGGGTTAAAGAGCAACCTGAACTCACAACTTTTAGCTCTGTAAAAGCAAGACTATAGATATTTTTTTTTTTACATATGACTGACACTCTAGGCTGACAAACTCAATGAGAAAACCAAACCAAACCAAAAAACAAACACGCACCAAAAAATAACCCAACATGCTCATACACAAAACTCATAGCATTAACCATATTCATGGTTAGGAGGGGTTTGGCACCATTAAATTGGGAGCTTTTAAATGATTTTAGAAAGGCCGCTTCTTAACCACTGGCTAAGACAACCTCCTACATCACCACTAATGTTGACAATGAATGAGAAGTTCCAAAAGGGCAGCAAAAGGGAGGCAGAGCTGCGATGCTGAAACCTGTGTAGGAACATGAACCACAGCATCTTACCCATCTGTCTGCTTGTCGTCTACCTGTAATGGCAAAGACCATGGCTATTTGTTAATAACATATGATGAAATATGCTCTTTCCAGAAACATTCATTCTTACAAAATAACTTGTGAGACAATACATCACAACATACTCAGTTTTACAGCTAATTACTACTAGTAATTAGTATCTAATTAATACTAGTAATTCAGTTCTCTCTAGTTTCATTTCTTTCACTTTTCTTTATCCTTAATAAAAGGCAGCAATATTAAATAAAACAGAGTTCATCTCTATTTCAATTAACTAACAAAACCTGATACTAAAACAGGTGTGATAAGGAGAGGAAACACACTACAAGGTACATCATCTTTATCACATGTTTTTATAATTTAAATTACTAGCTGGAACAGACTGCTGATCAGGATTGCTAACAATTTCTAGTCACGTTCCAGAAAGTTTCTTCTTCGCTCACTTAATCCTTAATCTCCTGTACGTTTATGTGTTGACATGTTCCTGTTACTCTCACAAATGCATTTGTTTCCATTCTTTTCCACTTTCAAATATGGACAGAAATAAGTTGTTTCATTTTGCCTACCACATTTGAACAGGCCTTATCAACACCAATAGACCTGAAAGCACACCTGGGTCATATTTTGAAACCAGCAATTTTTTTTATTTTTTTTTTAACTTTTGAATAACCTGGAAGGACCCTAAAATGGATGGCTAGTTTAATAACTACCTCCAAGATACCAATCAAATCCTTCACTGAAATTCAGCCTACAGTAGACATAGGGATAAGTGCACAAAACGCCACAAGAAAAAAAGGTCTTAGAGAGTGACAGGTTTAGATAGTAGCACAATTTAATTTTTTTTGTATTGGTACAAACCAGCATAGCCTGTTCTGGTGTGTAACCTGAATGGCAACAAGTATATGCAGAGGGAGAAGTGACAGAAAGTGCACAAATTCCTACAGTCATGTGCTTTTAATCCTAACTCAAGAGCTGGATGCAAATGAAGATGAGGAAGGCTATGAACATAGGGTTCTCCAAGAACCTTTCTGTGAAAGAGCAGGGATACCAGTGTGAACAGCACGGGCTGAGTTACCTGTGCATCTCCAGAAGCAGAGTTTATCAAACATGCAAGTACCTTCAGACTGACAAGTCTGCAGTGCATCAGTTTTGGGGATCCTGAGCTTCAGGATGCCCAATACATTCCATTGCAAAATACAAAACCATGCAGACCATACTTCAAATTTTGTTTTGGAGAGGTGCTGCTTTTGATCTCTAATTTCACCATAAGTCTGCATTTAAATAAATTGCTGAAGTTAACAAAATACAACAGACTAAGAGGACCACTGAGTTTTACATTCTTAAAATCCTTCCTCTTACCCCTGGCCAGCAAACTGCCTGACAATCTTAAAAAGTGGAAAGGCTTATAATGATCAATATCATGCTTTATATCCAGTAAACCCACAGTACATGAACAAGACTGCCTTTGAGAAGAAAAAAACTATACTATCCACTACCCTGCTATACCTAGGATTTAGTTATTTATTATACCAGCTTTTTAAAGTGCTGTTATCTCACAGTCAGAGTCAGAAGAGTCACTTCTACCTCATTCCTCATGACGCACATGTATAGCGACACAAGAAAGAGAGAAATATAGAAAAAAAAAAAAGAGGTAATTACAGGACACTATTCCTTATTCACACACACCATCTGAAATTCTGCTTCCATGTATTTTAGCTACTGGTCTCATCTTTTAAAGAACACGCATGCTAGTGTTGTGCAGCCTGCAAATTACAATGCAAATAACTACAGTGATTTCAACTGTTCCATCATTATCAATCAGAAATTATTTCAGGAAATATGCAGAAGCTGTGACTCAGCTTGGACATCAATGGCTGTTCCAATTCTTAGTCACTGAATGAGGCTAACACATGACTCATCTCAGCTGACACATTTTCAATTGGATCATTGATATTCCAGACCTTCAAAAGAATTACTCAACTGGCTTAGTGTTAACAGCAATATATCCTCTGTCTCCTCTATTTATAGTACCATACTACAAATGTATACATATTATTTATCTGGTACATACTTAGGATTCAACTGGTTTTTATCCTCTAGTGAATGCAGAGACCACTTGCACTTTTTACTGATACATACTATTTATTATGCATGCACACATTTTTCTTAAAATAAAGACTACTCTTCTTAACAAGAGAAAAATAATTATAATCTATAATGACAGTCAACTGCAAAACTGATTCAACTACAAACACTACTTCTCAATAGTGCGTCTTACTAGAGCATCCCATCTTGGCATGTTCAGCACTGCAGGCATCAACACGTGCATACTACACTGGGCAAAGACAACAGACATTTTTCTCCCTCAGATTTCCAGACTAGACTACAATTCCATCATCATCCTGATCAATCTTCTATATTTACAGACGTGCGAGAAGACAACTGGGAAACTGATTTTGCTTTGTTGGGAAGCACACTGTCGTGATCCGATGACAATTCAGCCCTATGACCATTTCCAGCCAGGAGTGAGCAGCAGATGATCTACAGCCTACAGGCTCCTCTGGCATGAAGGGAAGCTTCCAAAACACACGTGGCATTGTGCAACCTGGCAGTAAGTAGGAAGCAGCTGAGCGGGTATACCCACATCAAACAGCAAGTGCACAACTCGGCACATTTGCGTTAACACAACACTGGAAAGCAACCATAATTGTAGTAGAGCTGAATATTTCTATTTTACTACCAAGTATTCTTTTGCAGGTTATTTGCCATTTGTGAGACACACGTTTACTGCTTTGATGAAAGCAGAATTCATATAGGTACTGGAGAATGCTGTAAATCCCTCAGGCATTTAAATGAGTATGTCCACGTGCTCCAAACATTTTAACAAAAGTTAACATGCAAAACTTCACTCAGTTGCTAATTATTTTTTTAAATAATAATAAAAAATTACTCAGAAAACAACATAACCTATTCTCAAATTTAATTACAGCCCTGGACAACAGGAAAATGACCTACCCACCAGCTACTATGCTACCATTACTTCTTATATTCACCTATCATGGAATTTCTTTCATTTCTCATAGTGACTAGTAAAGAAAACAAGACAACACAACAAATGAGAATGCAAAAAATTCTCACCCTTTCATTTATTAGGCATTCAGATTGACTTATATCACCATTTCTCATGTAAAACACCTTGGGGTGGGCATCAAGGGAACTACTCACACAGGTCACAAACCTTATGATCCCCATTAAATACAGGATGGAAAGCCCAGTGACTGAACAGGCCAAGACATTCAGCTGCATTAACCTAGAAGGATTTTTTCAAGATCTGAGGCACATTCACTAGATATATCATTCAAAACAAGCTCCCTGCCCTGTACCAGTATAATTTGTAATGCAGGTTGCTTCTGAAATAAACAACTTGGCCTTCACCTTGGAATTTATCTTCCAGAAGCACTGTTTTCACATAGCAGAAGACAACGAAAGATAAAACCCCTGCCTAGGTGAAATTAATTTAGTCTTTGGTATACATCAAGTTGTGTAATCAGATCACAACATTGCTTCTGTAACCTAAAATAAAAAAAATCCTATTTTCATGAAGGAACATGTGCACTGAGAAACAGCCATCTAGGAAGAACAATCTGTTCCAATTGTCTGGGAAAAACAACCTTCTAGGAAAGCTCACTTCAGGATGCTACCAGATTGCTAGCCATTTGTCAGCTGGGCACTGGAATTGAGCACGGGCAAGTTATCCTCAGCTCCAGCTACCCCGTCACACACCAGCTTGAAGAGCAATCACGATGACTGAAGTGATTCCCAGAAGAAAAATAACAGCCAGTATCAAAGGGAAGGGACAGGTGCTGAGCAATACACACAGGCTGGCATCCACATTTCCCAGAAAGAAAACAACAAAACCCTGAGCGCAGCTGACCGTTTTTTTTTCTCCCCCATTTCTCCCTGTTGGTACCGTGAGAAGCAAGGACCATTTTTCCCCTTCATAGCTGCTGCTGACAGTACATAAACCTGCGGCTTTACTCCATGCCCGCTCTGTACCAAGCGACAGAGAGCCCGGACCCCGGGTGGGTTTCTCGGGTGCTACCGCGGGGCACAGCGGGCGGCAGCAAGGCAGGAAGCTGCAGAGGCAGCTCGGAGCGGGGCTCCCCACTGAGAGGGAAGCCACAAGTGAGGGAAGTTACTGCAACAGCCGCTCGCCCGCCCCGGGCAGCGAGAGAGGAGACTGCGGGGCTCACATCCACACCCCGGTTCACAGGGAACCGCCGACCCCGGCCCGCTCCGAGACCAGGAAAGCCCCGCTGCAAGGAAAGAGCCCCGCACGGAGAGCCGCTGTTTTGCAGTGTAGCTGTTCATTCAGCCCGGGCCCATTAACTGCTTCCTATTTCACGTACAACAGGTTTGCCC